>JBAMCR010000604.1:0-15034 GCA_037075045.1 Mulgravea parasiatica
CTACATAAATTGAGAGAACACACACACACACACACACACACACACACACACACACACACACACACACACACACACATACACATACACATACATATGAGCGAGTGAGACATGCACAAATCCAATAAATTGACCAATAATGAACGGTTGAACGCAGCCAATGCAGCCAGAAGGAGGCAAGCATTTAGGGGGGATCGTGGGGCATGCAACTTCAGTTGAAGAAAAAATTAAAAAAAAAAAAAAAACAGCCAAAGTTGAAAAGCCAAAAACAATGATGGTCCAGCGTCATGCACCCCCACCACCACCCCTGCCCACACAGTCAAGCGCCAAGACACAACCAACAGGAAAAAAATAACGTAAAAGCAAAAAAAAAAAAAGAAAAACAAAAAAAAAAGATAAAAGCTAGGATAACAAAAATTCCCCTCGAAAAGGATGGGAAAGAAAAACCTCAAACTAACACGAAAAACAACATAAAACACGCAGAGCAGAAACCAAGCTAAAAGAAGATTAAATGACACTTGAACGATTATGTATATACCCTGCAAAATGGCAATGCACTACAAGAATATTTGTTAATGCTTGTCAATCATGCTTGGATCAATCAAAGTGCTAACTGCATACCAGATACGAAAAGCAAATCAATCAAATGAGATTCGAAATAAATTGATGCGACGGGTAAAGCTTTGCTTCAATCAAAGAAAGCTTTTAATAATTACAAATGCAACGAGTACTAAAGCTTTGTTTTAATTTCGAGCTTTTAATAATTGTAAAGTGAAAAAGGGGATTCACACTCAAAAAGAGAAAAGCTTCGCGCGCTCGTTAACAGCAACTTTAACAAATTCACTTTTGAATTATTTGAATTCGTTTTATTCGTTTTATGTTAATTGAGTAGATGAGCACCAAAGCACTGTTATAGCTAATATGCCCCACTCTATTCGTGCATACGAGAATCAGAGGGCAAAGCGCAAAGATAGCCACTAGCCATGCCATGGAAGCTGTTGCTTCAGTTTGGTTGAGTTTCAGTTGGAATTGGGTAGAATTTTTGGGTTCGATTCGGTTTGAGTTTGGTTTTAGTTTGGTTTGGTTTGGTTTTGGCCTGGTCTAATCTGGTCTGACTTGGCTTGGCTTGGCTTGGTCAGATACCAGACAGAGAGCTCTAGATTGTTAAGGGTCTAACAACAAAATAATTCAATTTCAATTAAAATCGTATCAGTTGTTTGACGCTGCTGCCATTAACAAATAACGTTTAGCAATCACAGGAACCAACAAACCAAATAAAAAAAAAATGCAAAAAAAAAAAACACAATGAATAAAAAAATATTGCACATTTTTTTTCATTTGTTTTAATTTTTTTTTTATTTTTTTGTTGGTTGGCCAGAAAAGCTATGAACTTAATTGGCAGACAGGGATCAGGAATGGTTGAGCTCATGATGTTCAAATTGATGATGATGATGATTGTTTGGTTTTGATGTTGATGTTGATGAAGATGAAGATGAAGATGAAATTGAAATTGAAAGATGATGTTAAAGATGAAAATGAGAATGAAATTGACGTTTGAAAATTAAGTTTAAGCTGTAAATGATCAACTGGTTGTTGCTTGTTCAATTTAAGTATTTGTAATCCTCTCAATTACTAATTCAAACTTTCTAACTCATTCTCTCTCTCTCTTTTTTCTCTTTTTCTCTTTTTCTGTTTTTCTGTTTTTCTGTTTTTCTCTTTTCAGTTCATCCTCTGGTGCAAGTGCCAAATCAATTGGTTGGAGCTCCGGTTCTAACGGATGTCACATTAATTTGCAACGTTGAGGCATCACCCAAGGCCATCAATTATTGGCAACGCGAGAACGGTAAGTTCTCTTGGTTTATTGTGTTTCTTTTCGGACTTTTTTCTTTCTGCGTTTACTTCTTTGTTTTTCGCTTTTCGTTTTCTGATGCAACTGACAGCACAGAGCATACCCTGTAAAAAGGAAACCCGTCTAACGGAATAAAGCTTCAGTTTACTTTCATGGAATCAAGTCTTACCAATTTCTCTTGCATAAACAAAAATAGATTTTATTCTCTTAGAATTTTTTAAAATCATAAATTAAATTTCCCAACAAGATTTTCATAATTTTTTTTAAAAATCAAATACAAGTTTATCACGAAAATTATTTAATTAATATATTTTTATTACAATTTTCTTTTTTTTTATATTATTTATTTTATATTTTATTTCTTTATTGTACATAAATCAAATTGATTTATATAGGGTATCAACGAGTCAATCAATAATAATTTTGATGGAATTTTTTCTGCAGCTTATTTCTACAGTTTGTAGGGGTTTTTCTTTAGTGCATTTTCCATTTGGAAGTTGGTTTATAAACCTTTCAATGCCGCAATTTGTCTTTATTTGGTTCGTGTTCGTCCACCAGTTTCAGTTCGAGTTCGAATTGGAGTTCGAATCGGAATTCGAATTCGAATTGGAATGGGAATTGGAGTTCGCTCTTGATGTTCTTGTTCTTCTTCAACGGAGTTTTTCCTTTTACTGTCAAGTGCATTTGACGTATATTGCAAACGTGACAGCATTAGGCGACAAGTTGCCAACAACCTCATCATCATCATCATCATCATCATCATCGTCATTATTATTATTATCATCGTCATTATTATTATGATCATCAGCTCGTTGTCAGTTGCCGTCGTTTTGTCGCCCCCTCACATCTTTCCCATGACAAATTGAAATTTGATGTTTTTCCCATATTTTGTATATTGTTCATTTTATTTTTCTCTGGATTTGTTGTTGTTGTTGTTTGGTTTCTTTGTAATTTTTGTTTGTTTTGCAGGTGAAATGATTATCGCCGGTGATCGATATGCCCTCACCGAGAAGGAGAACAATATGTACGCAATCGAGATGATATTGCACATCAAGCGATTGCAATCGACCGATTTCGGTGGCTATAAGTGCATCTCCAAGAACAGCATTGGGGATACCGAAGGGACTATACGACTCTATGGTAAGTTTGGCAACAGCTCCTCATTCTTCTTCTTCTTCTTCTTCATAATCTTTTGTTTAATAACAGTTTCTTATATTTTGCATTTTTATTTCTTGTTTTGTATAAACTGTTACTTTTGATTTATTCAGTTTGACGGCAAAAAAAATTACAAATTTATTAAAAACTTATTTACATAGTTTTTAAACGATTTAATTATTGTTATTTTTTAAAATTATTTATAACAAACGATTTAACTATTTTTATTTTTTTAATTATTTATAACAAACGATTTAGTTATTTTTATTTTTAAAATTATTTATAACAATTGTAAGTTCTTTTTGTTTTGTTTTTGATTTTGTTGCTGTTGTTCTTGGTTTCTACTCATTTGAACTAGTTCATAAAAATATATACACCTTTTTGTGTGGATTGTGTCCTTGCATTCTTTGTTTTTTTTTTTTTTCGTAGAAATGGAACGTCCTGGCAAAAAGACGCTTCGCGAGGAGGATCTAAATGAAGTAACGGTAAGTACGAAAGCGAAACGAAACAAAACAACACAAAAACACACCTTTGTGTTATGCACACAGATACAACACACACACACACACACACACACACAAAGATTAAAAGAGAGAGAAAACCCTTTTTGTACGTAACAATTTTGCCGGCGGCGTTTGTATGCAGAAAAACGAGGTGGTGGTCAAAGAGAATCGCCACGAGGATGGCTCACGCAATCAAAATGGCCGCCTGTACAAGGAGCGTGGCCAGGAAGCGGATATGGGCAGTGGGGCGGCGGCAACAATAGCAACAGCAACAAGAACAACAAGAACAAAAACAATGCAGCTAATAAAGACATTTCTATTAGCTTTATTGCTAATATTAACAACAAAAACAATTACAAAAGTGTCCTGCCACGATAACATTGCGGGCATTCTATGCTATATGGTTGACAGATCAACGACAAGGACAACAAGGACGAATGGAACAATGGCCACGAGAAGTTCTGGCCCAAAGAACAACAACAACAACAAAAACAACAACAGGAACAATAATACCAACAACAAAGGCCGCTTAGTATTATAGCTTAATTAAATTTTAATTATAAGAATGCATATACACATACACATACACATACATACATACATTAACAATAGGCGCCAACATCTTCAGCACACATACACACACACATACGCACATATGGCCAAAAAGGACAAAGGACAATGGATAATGTCCAGCAACGCCCACAGCCCAGCCCAAGCATTAAATTAATAAACAAAAAAAACAAAAAAAAAACAATAAAAACAATAGAATTTCTTTTTTTTTTTTTTTGCTAGGAATTCAATAATTTGGAATACGTTGAGAACATAAAGAATGTAGGGTATGTAGGGTATGTAGGGTATGTAGATGCCCATGATGGGTATGCTGGGTATATTGGGTATGTTGGACATGATGAGAATGCTGGCATCATTCACAATACTAAAGTACATACACCTAAACCTAAGTAGTTTAGTAAATGGGAAAATCAATAACAAAATAAAATAATAAATAAAAAAAAATATATTAAAAATTAAATAAAGAAAACGCGTTTAAATGTTACCTCGTTAGTGAAAAAAACACAACAACAACAAAAAGAAAACACAAGAAAATAAAATAAAATGAAATAAAATCAAATTGAAATCATAAATGTCAAAAGCAAATAAAAATGCGAAATTATTTTTCCAAAAAAAAATGGAGCAATTTCTTCGGTTTACCGATGAATTTATAATCTTGCAGAAATCCAAAAATATTTATCAAATATATGAATAAATAAATTGCAATAATAATTGATGTCCGATTCGGCAACAATATCCGATAATATACATACATTATGATTAAATTAATGTTTGTGTTTGTATGTGCGCTCCAGTTAATAAAAAAAATTAATTAAAAATTTCAAAAACTCAAAAACTTTAGCAAGGTTATAAAATAAAAATTAAATGTTGTTCGATTCTTTGACTGGCTTTAGCTACTTCAAGTATAACAAAATCCAATCATATACAATACATATACATTAAAAAATAAGCCTAAACATATACATATATACATACTCGTACTACATATACATATACATATACATAATCGTATATATAATCGTACATATCGTACACATACATACATACTAAATACATTGACAGACCCGATCAGCTTGATGAGACGATTATAAACCTACGAAAATATCATCAGCATACATACATGCATACATACGTATATAGTATATCACTTGTTTAAACAATTAATTTGCGTTTTGTTGTTGTTATTATGTATGTATCTCATTTACTCTAATTAAATTTCATTATTGTTAACAACATTTAGTTGTAATGATAATTAACTATGGTACGATTAGTATGTAGGTTAAGGCATTCTGTATATATACAACAACTACAACTAAATAGTTATACTATACACATACACATGTCTGTATGTATGTATGTATGTATATAGAGCATATTCGTGCTCTTCAATGAATTGAAAATATTTACGATAAATATTTAAACAATTTACGTAAATGGAATTGTAAATATTGGCACCTCCAGTGTTCCCGATCATTCTTTCTTCTGTTTTTGTTTTTGATTTTTTACTGCATTACTCATTATTTATTTGTTTAAAACAGAAATTTAAAAAAAAAACAAAAAAACAAACAAAAACAAAATGATTCTTTTTACCTTGGTTCTTCTGAACTAGATCAAAAAATACAAGTAGGTCAAGTTTATTAAAATAAATGGTATCCTCATTCAACTAGTTCATTTGAGCTAAACAACTGGACAAGTTCGTGAACTAGTTCAGCTGAGATTTACTTCAAATGAACCAAAAATGAACTGGTTGGCTTCTGCAATGAACTTTTTGCTTTTTGCTTTTTTTGCGTGTGAAATTCAAATAAATCAAAGCCAACTCCAACTTCCCCCCGTAGACTCTCTAGACCCATACACATACATATTTACCCATGAATACACATATGTATGCAAGGTATGTACACTTGTGCTTGTGTATGTGTGCATGCGTATGCGTATTCAGCTTGATTCCATGTTTTATACTGTGTAAATTGCAACAAGTCGAAATGTGCCAAATGCAAAACTCAGAAAAATAAAAGAAAAGAATAAACAATAAAAATGAAAGAGACAGAGACAGAGAAAACGTAAAGGGATAATGTATATTATTATTGTATGTCTGTTTGATATAGATACACACAAATAATAATTCACATTACAGATTTGTAACTATATCTAAATACTTGGTATAATCCCCTGAAAAACCTGAATAAACCAAGTCAAAAGATGCAAACAGATGGCGACCTTTAGCTGCGGCATGTCGTAGATTATAGTATAATCCGGCAGATCAATTATGGATATATACATAGTACTGTATATGGTTAATACAGCTGAAGTACAGTATAATCTGTGATAGTCCGATTTTGATTGAATGTGCTTAAACAATGCTAAAAATAAATACAAAATAAAACAAAAAAAAAACATTTGCGATTCTCTGCTGGATTATACTACTATAGTACATATATACATACATACATACATATTAATACATAATGAGAGGAACTACGATAATAATCACAAAGTAAATAAATAAATAGCTATATTTATAGCCAGTTTCAGCTAGAAATGTTTAGCTGAACACAAGCTAAACCCGCCACAGCTATCGACTAACCACGACGTACTCTGGACATTGATATACGTACTACCAAAAATGTATTAGACGAAACCCGATTAAATGGCATAAAGAGGCGTTAAGAAAATACAATTGAAAATTTAAAATTTAAAATTTAAAATAAATAATGTTAAATGTAGCGAATAATGTGTCTGTCTGTCTGTGTGTGTGAGTGTGTGTGTATTTTTTTTTTGTGCGTGTGTGTGAATAGAGAATATCGCATAGCAAATCAAAGTTAAAAATAATAAGAAAATAAAAACAAAAAAATAAAAAAATATATATATATATATGCATAAACTGCAAATAAAAATTAGTAAAAATTAAATTTAACAAAAAAAAGAAAAAACCAAAAATTGTAAACTAAACGCAACTATGATTTAAGCCAAGTTAATTGAGTTTTTAACGTAAGATAAATGCATACAAAAATAAAAATAAAAAAAATACAAATAAAAATACAAGTAAAAATAAAAACCGTAAAGCATTCAATGTCTACGCTACAAAAATAATACAACTAAATAAATATATGTTAAAAAAAAATAAAATAAACCCTCCCTCCTATCCTCCAGAACAAAAATTAATACAAATAATAAATAAATAAAATATACCACAAAAAACAAAAATAACAACAAAATGCCAGTTAAATATACAAAAAAAAAAGAATAATAATAAAATATGAAAACATTTGAGGAAAAAATTACAATAACTACAAATAAATGTTATAAGAGTTTCTGAAAATATTATTTTATGTTCTTAATAGATCGGTAACTATATAGTTTTCACCTATTTTCATGTATATAAACTTGTTTGTATTCGTATTGTAAATTCTGATCAAACATGAAAACAAAATAAAACAAAAAATTATGCAAATCAACAAAGGAATAAAAAACTTAAAGAAAAACCAAAAAAAAAAAAAATTAAAATAAGATAACTGAAAAACTGAAAATAAATGGAAAATAATGAAATACATATTTGAAAAAAAAAAACAAACAAACACAAAACAAACAAAATGCATTAATTATTTTAAAGGGTTTTCAGCGGATTTTATAATTATGGGCTGTAAAAATTATACATAAAAAAATATTTAAATAATATGCTAATAATTAATTAATCATTAATTTTATATCTCTTGGCTTAAATTGGATTTGACAATGATATTTTTATCAATAAGTAAGTATTTCGATTCAGTTGAAATAATAGCAATAACATTTTTTTCAAATATTTCTTTTTTTTTTAAATTATTATTAGCATAACTTAAAAAAAAATAAATACATTTATTGCAAAATAATTGCATGACAATTTATTCAGAAGTAAAGTTTATAATTCTTAAAAATAAATATATAGACGACCATACCATATACCATATATGGTATATATTTATCTGAATGCACTTGGACGTCACTTACAGCGGATGTGGCAATGCTCTCCACAAGGTTGCCAGATGATGAGAAACGTAGATGGTGATGCGATGGCAACTCTGCGTGGAGACGACATCAAATCATTAGCAGTGCATAAAGCATAAAGTTAAACGCACATAAAGAGAGAGAGACAGATAGAGAGAGAGAGAGAGAGGAGAACAGACACACACACACACACATTGATATGCAGATGAATTTATATTATTAGACGGCTTTAACCAACACACACACACACGGCGAGCGCCTTCTGTTAATGACACTCTCCCTCTACCACTTCCTCTCCCTCTCGCTGTGGTCTCTCTCTCTCGCTCTCACACAACCACTTGGAAGTTGAATGCACGTCAGGTGCATTCTGCTATCTGAATTTGGTTTTGATTCTGATTCTGATTGTGATTCTGATTGTGATTGTGATTTTGATTCTAGTTGGCATAATCTGCACATTGTTACAACCTTTGTGTAATAAGCAATCCCTACATACAAGATGTTAGCCTGGCCAAACCAATGATATCCTGGCCATATCCGCACAGTACAAATGCAAAAGATGCAAATATTAAGATATTTTTTCCATTTGCATTCTCAGTATCAAAAAATAGCGACTCGCAACAGGAACCCGAATCCAACTCCAACTCCGACTCCAACTCCAGCCTAGCTCTGGCTCGGGATCAGGCAACATTGTCACACAAATTATTCATTTTGCACTCGTCTCTTTGCACTTGTCTTTTCTATACCCTGTAAATAATATATGGCAACTGTTGAGCGTATTTGTCGATCGATATTCCCTAAAATAAAATACGTTTTTTACATTTTACGAAATGGAATATTCGAAATCTCAGGATCTATTAAAGATAGGCAAAACAAATTATGTAAAGCCAAATCAATTTGTTTCCATATGAAATGCAGTCGTCAGGCAACAGGGTATCTGCTAGTCGAGCAACGTGAAATGTGCGTGTGTGTATGCTGCATACAATATAAATAACTCTGCCAGACTTGTGCATATTTTGTAACTACAACTTAAAATAAATACACACATTTGTATGTATGCATATGTGTGTACATACATACATCACACACACACACACACTCACACACACACACGCAGATAGACAGATGTGCATTGTTTTTGTTATTTCATTTGACCAACAAAACATACTATAAAATATTTGTGTATACATTTACAAACATATATCTTGTAGATTTCCGTGTGTATCTTCACATGTATATACATATATTGTATGCATGTGTGTGTGTGTGTGTGTGTGTGTGTGTGTTTGTGCATTTATCCTTTTTCGAAACAAATCGAGCTCAAATGGCAATGGCCGTTGTCCTGGCATTTCAGGTCCTGTTGTGCCCCCAACATTTGTGGTTTCTGTTTTTCAATAATCAAGGCACGTGTATATGTTATATATATATACAAAACACATACATATGTATATTTATATCTGTGCTAAATGTGCAAAAAGTTGCACTTATTTTTTTTCTTTGTGTGTTTCGCATTGTATCAACAACAATTTACAACATTTTTGCAATTCCAACAACAATACAATTTTCATCCTTCAAGTGATTGACAAAAATTTTTAAGTGGTTTTTGCTATATGACTTGAAAAACGAGTTTGCAAAAGTTTTTGACAAGTTTTTATAAATATTATAATATTACATATGATACGAGTATATGGACAATACTTTAGTTAATACTATTACATATGAAGTGGCTTTTAAAATGCACTCAGAATATTTAATAATAAATAAGAAAAATCACATTCATTCCAAGGATCCAAGTCCTAGCTACAGGTAAATATCTATAAATATATATTTATACATATACATATTCTATTTTTGTTTTTATTTAAATTATTATTTAAGTTGTATTTAATATTATTGGTTTAATTATTTAAGTAAATAAACTGAATAAATTCTAATTAGAAACGAATTAAACACATATTTTAGCTCATAATATATTTATATCTAAAATACAAGCAAAACATTCTTTGCAAACAATTAAATGTGCAAAAACGTGGAAAAAAAGGAGATTTGGAAAAACAAAATAAATAAAAATGGACACAATTTTACACTGAAAAAAAGGCAAGCTGATTTTATATAATAAATCTTTAGCAGGCCAACTATTTAAAAATTTGTAAAAGCTAAAATAATATTATTAATATTAAAAAATTCGTAAAAATAAAAATAATATTATTTATAGAACATAATATTATTGATTAAGAATATTTTACATTCAAAACATAAATTGAGTTTTTAAAATAAATTAAAACTTACAAATTTTATATGTAATCCTTCATTAATTGATAAAATATAACTTTCAAATCAATAAAAATTTCTCAGATTTTCTCTGCTTTTATCACTTGTGACAATAATTATCTTTGAGTCAGATATTTATAAATCTTCCAGATTTTCGAATATATTAATCATTAATTTAATCCAAAAATTAGAAATGTGATCGCAATAAAAATATTTTCAGCTTAGACAAGGTCGCCTTTTTTAATATTCCAGTCTTTGTTTTAGGATTTTTTTTTCTTGAGCAATTTTTAATTACATTAAAAATAAAACAAAAACCATTAAATTGCAAGTGCAATTTTTTTCAGTGTATATGTATGAATTTGTTTATTGATTGTGTTAATCCTTAACATTTCGTTTAGACTTTTCGTATTTAATCATTTACTTTAATTCGCGTTTTTGTTTCAAATTGAAAAAAAAATTGAAAATTAAATTAAATATAATTCATATTCATATCAATTGTTAATTGTGTATATAAACTATATTCGCATTTATAATTGATAAAACTAAAAATTAATTTATTTTTCTATAAGCTAAGATCTCTGTTATTTTATTTAGATATTTTTGTAAATTAATATTAATAACAAAATTAAAATTACAGTTGATTCTAAACACAAGAAGATTAGTTTTTCTTTTTTTATTTTTATTTTATATTTAAACTATTTTATTCTAAAAATTGAAAATACCTGGAGTTTTTAGCAACATTTTTTAATATTATCCATGTTTTTGGTTTCAGTGTGTAGAGTATTAATTAGTTGTTCTAGATAAAATTTGATTTTTTTTTTATTTTATTTATTTTTTTTTTGCCACTTTGTTTAAGGTAAACGTATCCTGATCCTTATTCAAATAGTTGCCCATATTAGTGTCAATATAAACACAGCTGCAGTTGTTGTTCGCTCTCAAAGGATAGCACACACTCACACACACACGCACATACAGTTATTATATGTATGTGTTGGTGTATATGTATATGTAATACCGCGGCTTAGTATCAGCTGTTGGCGATCCATTGTGCGACATTTCTCCCAGTTGACCAAATGTCGCTTCACACATGTTTGTATTTTTTATTTTTCGTGTTTTTTTTTTTAAATACACATACACATATATAAAAGTATATATATCATATATATCTATATATGTATATATATATATTTTTTTTTTCTATTTGTGTTTGAATTTGTATTTGTATTTGTGTTTGTATTTGAAGAACCGCATGGGACAACCTGACAGTGCAAACCGAAAGTTAACCTACTAAAAAAAAAAAAACAAAAACAAAAACAAATTCAACAAAACAAAAAACCAAAACATAAAAATAATGTGAAAAATAAATAAGAAAAATAAAATAACTGTAGCGTATTTGTATATGTTGTATATAGAAAGAAAAAAAAAAGGAGAAAACAAATAGAGAAAAAATAAACGCTGACCAGCTTTAACATACAATACATCAACATACATACATACATACATACATACATACATATGCATACATACATATGTATATATACATACATTCCTAGCTATCGTTAGGTTTTGCAGCTCATCCCTGTCCAGAGATACCCTGTAATTATAAAATCAAACAAAAAGTTAAAATCAAATTGATAATCGAATTAAATTAAAGTTTTCGATATAGAAATATTAATTCGATTAATCCGCCACGAATCGGGCATATGTATGTATGCCCTGTAGAAACTGTCAACAATTCTAATATACTATCTGTACGGGGTATTTAAATGTCTTGCACTCTGGACTAGAGAATTTTTAGTTTTTTATATTTCATTTTGTTTTTTTACTTTCTCTTTTTTTTTTGCTGCAAATATTTGAGAATTTTAATCGTTTTGTTGTTGTCGCAGCAGCCAGCACAATGAGGCATAAGGGGCGTGGTGTGCGCAGCGGGCGTGGCCTACAAAATAAAACTGCAGCAGCAGGCAGTGGCAGTTGCAACACTAAACAAAATAAACGAAAACTCGACGACAAAATACCCTGCACTCGTGCAAACACAATCATCCCATATGGAATTCCGCAATGATGGCTGCACAACTTGATGATACCCAGCACAGTGGCATTATCCTATTTGAGGTACAGGGTATAATATTGCAGCAGAGTGTGCAGGGGTGGGGAAGGGAGAGAGAGAGAGGGGAGACAGTGAAAATATTTGAACAATTCCAAAATGCGATAGTAAAGTGTTTTAAGCGGTTTTTGTTTGAATGCGAACGCGATGCTGTAAGCTGTGTAAGAGTGTGCATAAGGTGCTTGGGAGAGCGGGGGGGAAGAGGCCGAGTGGTGGTGGGATGGCGGGGAGGCGGTGGGTTGAAGAGGCGCAACGCAGAAAGTAGGCGCAAGCGAAGCAAAAGCGTTGCATACTTTTAGGCGCTGCTGTTTGTTTGTCTCTCTGCTTGTTTGAATGTTTGTTTGTGTTTGCTTGCTTGTTTGTTTGTTTGTTCGTTTGTTTGGTCGGTTTGCCCAGTGTTGTTTACACCACACACATATGCACACACACACACACACACACACGCACACACACACATATGTGAATTGCATTTATTTACTGTGCGCATGTTTTATTGTTAACATTTAAAATATTTGCGCCTGCATAAAATTTTCTTTCGCCTTCTGCACCCACCACCCCTCCGCCCACCACCCCTTCCAAACCCATCGAGCTAACAATTTTTTCTATACACTACAATATATTTCAATAAAAAGTGTTTAAAAAAAGTAAAACAAAATTTAAGGGTTTAATAACATTTTGCATATGCTTGTAACAAAAAGACAGCTTATAGGGTATATTCATATAAATGAAGACACATACATACGTATACATACATATACATACATTCCAAAGATATTATTGTATATGTTGAACATTTGCCAGAACCTAATTAATTAATTATTATGTATTTATTATTAACTATTAAAAAAATTGTATTTTGTATTTGACTTATTTATTTTGTATAAAGCTACATAGATTCTACTCTAGTACAGGGTATATCGTAGTCAGTCACAATTAACTGGTGGATTTTTTCTGTATTTTTCTTATTTTTTATATTTTGTTTCTCTTTTTTATTTTGGCTTTCATTTGCTTTTCATATGCGTTTATTTACTTAACGTTTTAGCTTAAATTCTGTTTAAATCATTTAAGTTTGTTTGGCCAGAAGCATTACAATAAAACTTATTGACAAACAGGCAACAAATTTTGGCCAAAAAAAAATGCTTGACAAACAGTCAACAATTTGATTGCGAAAGCGATTTACAATTTTTCTGCTTTTGACTTAACAGAAAGCAGAGAAAATAAAATTAAATTAAACATTTTTTTTTTTTTTTGATACAACAAAAAAAAAAAGAGTTAATAAAACTGGCTTTAATTGATCAATATCTGGGAAAAGTGATCAAAATCAATTCGATTTGACTCCATATTAACTTGGAAATTAACAAAGTTCATTAAAAAGAATTTAAACATTTTAAATTAAGTTAGCTTTATGAATTTATTCAAGATTAAAGAGCTGAGACCTGACACCCAAAGGAGTTTGGGGATTCGATTACGCGAATCCATTGACCGGAGCTACAGGGCCAGGGCGTTCAGCTCGGACGATGACCACGCCCATGGGCGATTGTTGCAATGGATAGCAATAGGCAAAACTGGAAACGGAAATCCAACATGTTGCCCAGGTGCAGCCAGGTTCAAGTAACTCACCTGCCGGAATCCTTGTTGTGCACAAAAATACAACAAAAAATTTACAAAAAAAAAAACAAAAAAAAACAAAACCGAAAAAAAACAACCAAATGCAAAAACGACGAAATGTGAAGAGGTTCGCGGCATGTGAATATGGATGGGAACAAAAGGGGAAAAGAGGCGGCGAGGCAGCGAGGGGGCGTGGAAAGAGGGAAGGGAAGGGATTCGCTATTTGCGGCTAGCGAATATGAGATAGAAATGAAACGGATAGGGAAACTAAAGAGGAGAAACCTAAATTTTCAAGCAGCTCCCACATTAATGTGGAGCACATTAGTGCACGTAAGTGTATTAAGGATAATGGATGCACTCATAGATATTCCGCTGCTTGACTGTCTGCATAAGGACAGCCAAACAGACAGACAGACAGACAAACAGACAGACAGACACATAGACAGACAGACAAACGGAGAAACAGAAAGAGAGCTGAGTGTACGTTCGCTGTACAGAGGTTTGCTTTAGAAGTTGGAATTGGGACTTTGTTTACTTGACATGCAGGTTGAGCGAGAGTTTGCCCCATGCAAGTGCAAGGCTTGCTAAAAGGTGCCTGGATTTAAGCACGGTATACAAGTTGAATGTCTATGGTATATACCATACATATACGTAAACAAATACATACGTATCTATACATATCAGACACACATACTCGTATGTACTTTATATTTATATGAGTATGAGCGCTTTACATAAATTATACTAGTACACAACTACGCGTATGTACATTGGTTCTATGCTTGTGTATGTACGTACTATGACTACGGGTATGTAACTGTTATCTGCTCTTCTTATTTTGTACACTTTGTATAAATTAAAAGAAACCTAAAGGCCGCATAGCTTAAAAGGTTCTAAGGTATTTGAAATGAAATTTAAGAAGATACAGATACAGATACAGATACAGATACAGATACAGATACAGATACAGATACAGATACAGATACAGATACAGAT
>JBAMCR010000605.1:0-15024 GCA_037075045.1 Mulgravea parasiatica
ATATACATACATATATAGATTTTTATCGTAGGGGGGTGTGAGGGGGGGAGGGCAAAGAGAGAGAGAGAGAGAGAGAGAGAGAGAGAGAGAGAGAGAGAGAGAGAGAGAGAGAGAGAGCGAGAGAGCGAGATAGAAAAGGGCGACCTAATCAGCATCTTTTGATATTAAAGTGTACATATGTACACATACATATGTCCATGTAGCTGCATAATACTATAAATACACGAGTAGCTGCTGACAAAATTATTATACCCTCAGTAAAGGTATAAGAAGAAGTATGTGTGTATGTATGTATGTATGTATATGGAAATATTCACTATAATCTGAACTTTATGAGTTCCACGAAATAAATAAATATGTTATCATTATATTTAGTATTTTAAAAAGTACACTAATGAGGTATACTATATACACATACATACATGCATATATATGCTAATTATAAGTAGCACACATGTATATGTATGTATGTATGTTACAAATTTATATATATCTATGGTAAATATTATATCTGATGTATCTGCTAGTTAGTATTATCTCTTCGATGCAAAAGATATAAACTTTTTAGGCATAAGCGTGAATTTCAAATACAAATTACTTTAAATGTAAATACATAAACTATATATACATACCTGTATACTATATACATGTGGATGCGTGTATTATAACATACATACATCTAGTCATAATCAGACGAATCGGTTGGGTCATGAACCGTCGCCAGAGATCCATGATACGGAGGTAATTGTACGTGAATTCCATAAGGAGAGCAGATTTATTTATTGTACCCCAACCAACAGTATAATTAACCAAATATATTGTACATTAATAAATATTAATACAAATATACATACATTCGTATATGAATACATTGTACATTGTATATCCAAATTATATTAATTATTCTTGGTTTTCATTTGATATAAATCTTCAATTATTATAATTTTATTAATATTATTAAAGTATGTTAAATTCGAGCATTGACAAACTTTTGAATATCCCGTTATATTATTAATTATTATAATAATTAATTAATAATAATTATCATCTTGTACAAACGACACTGTGTAAATAATACATATCTATATACTCGTACGTGGCAGTAAATTTGCTTATGAATACATACATACATGCATACACATATACATACATGCATACATACATACGTATTTGTGCTCATCTGACTTTATATTAACATGACAAGGATTAATTACGTATCCCATCAATGCATACATTTTAGCAGGAATTTCAAATGATTTAAGCCTTTTTCCGCTGCCACATTTCGACTTCTACCATAGATGTATGTATGTATGTATGTATGTATGTACATATTCATTCATTTGTATTGTATGACATTTATGCATCTTGCCTCAGATTCTCTCCATACGAGTCATCGCATTTTTGGCCCAACTCCAGGAAGCTGTCAAAAATTGCACAAATCCGTGACCGATGCCTTCGCCCGTGCAGCCAATCTTCCATTTGTCCGTCCATTCAACTTGAAGCATTTTGGGCAAATTGGATTCGGCTCTGGATACAGATTCGTATGCGGATTTGGACTCAGATTCAGGGGGCATTCGGCACCCGTGCCTTATGATACATCAATCCATCCAGCCCATCCAATAGACATCCGCAGCCGTTGCTGTCAGCTATGGATTATGGCCACGTTAATCTTGCCAATTCGCTGCGCTTAACACTTGTAATCCATTTCGTGTATTCCGGGCTAGACGAAATGATCTGTGGGACGTGGGTGTGCTTGCACCTCTGCCCTGCCCTGTCCGGGCAGCTAAAGGCTTACAATCCGAGAGATCGAGATCTTAAGGTATTTCTCTTGTGCCTGAAAGCGGTTTGCACTCGTTCAATTCCTGATGATGGGCAGTTCGAACAGTTTCAGTAGCGTAACAAAATCATGATCGCACAGAAAGACCGCGCGCGAGAGAGACAGAGACAGAGAGAGAGAGAGAGAGAAAGAGAGAAGGGGGAGAAAGAGAGAGAAACCATATCATGAATGCTTCTCGCTTCGCTTCGTCTCTCTGCTCTTGCTCTTGTTCGTCTCGTCGCGTCTCGTCGCGGCGTGGCGCATCGCTTTGAATCGTGGGAGCAGCCGAAAAGCCAAACGAAATGAACTTTCGGTTTTTCTGCGAAACATTTTCAGACTTTTCACATAAAAATCATTAAAAACTGGAAAACGGCGACAATTTGCGGACGGCAGCCGCGATATAAGCGCCAAGTGATCGAAATCAAAATCATAATCCGCATAAGGATCAAAAGAACAAATACAAATACGTACATACATACACATACATATGTATGTATAAGTAAAACACACACTCACACACATTCACACAAAATTTAAAGAAAAATTGTAACAAAATTATTTTAATTGAAAGTTAAAATTAAAATTAAAATTTGAAAAGAACAAAAAATCAAAAACCAGAAAAAAACCAAAAACCGAAACGCAAAAGTTTAAAAAAAAAATTCTTTTTTTGTGGAGAAATATTTTTTTTTTGTTGTTTTTGTTAAGTGTGTGTGTGATATCGTGTTCGGTTAAGTGCGATTAAGTGTGAACGAACGAAACGTGTCGAAACGTGTCAAGTTAACTTTTTTTTTTTGTAGTGTGTCTCTCAAGGATTGACAATGATTTGCCCGAAACGCACCTCGGAGTTGCTGGATCTACATTTGGCGCCGTTCAAGGATAAGGATCCAGCCTGGGAAGTTGGCGTATCGAAGATAGCTGGTCGTGGTGTTATGGCCACGCGTTCTTTAAAACGGGGCGAGATCATCTTCAAGGATTGCCCGCTTCTCATCGGGATGGCCGCCCACGATGAGGACACGCTGAATGCGTGCAGCGTCTGCCTGAAGATGCTGCCGGATACGCGCTTCATGTGCCGCCAGGGTTGCGGTCTGCCCGTGTGCGGCATCTGTGGCAAAAAGAAGCAGCATAAAACCGATTGCGATATGTTTAAATCCTGGGGTCCCAACGAGCCGGACGTGGCCAATTCAGTGATCATACGGCTGTTGAGCGTTGCCCGTGCCATCAATTTGACGAAAGATCAGCGCGATTTAATCTATTGCCTTCAGGCCAATTTGGACAACAACCATCGCACCGAGGTGCGCAACGCAGCCAAGTGCTTCAAGAATTTCCCAACCGATAAGAAGCTGGTGGAGATTATGAATCGCACCGTTGCCGTGCTGCGAACGAATGGCTTCGATAAGACCATAGATCGTCCAACCGATCATCAGGAGTTCAGCTATCGTGCTCTCTATCCGCTCTTTGCCGTCATGAATCACGATTGCATTCCCAACTCGTACTACACGTTCGAGGAGAAGACCAACATTATGATCGTTCGTGCCGCAGTCGATATCCTCGAGGGTGAAGAGATAACCACCACCTATACGAAACTCTTTACGGGAAACATTGCGCGCCATCTGTTCCTCAAGATGAAGAAGGGCTTCACTTGCAAGTGTCCACGCTGCTCGGATCCCACGGTAAGTCGCCTAACTGTGCATGCACTGAGAGAAATGACAATATCACTTGATTTAACTATAATACAATATATATTTATTTATTTAAAAATATTCATTTATTTATTTATTTATACTATTTCTATGGAAAGCTTAAAATTTATTTAAAAGAGAAATATCTATATTCAATCTTAATGATGATATTTATCCAAAAACTAAATAACAAAACTCAACTCAGATAATATTTATTATCTACAACTTGAAACATTTAACATTTATATATTATATTTTTATACATAAACTATACGTTTTTATAATTTATTTATATAAATAATATGAAGCCGAACTTCTCGTTTCTAATTGGTTTTAAATCGAATCATCTCCCCAAACTAAGAATTTTGTTAATTTTTAGAGATAATAAAAAAGCTAGATTATTCAGTTTCAAGTTATACACTAGCTAAATATATTAAATAACTACCTCAATTATTAGTTTAATTTATATAAAAAATACTAATTGGTTGAAGTCAGTAAAAAAAGTTTTGGATGATATTTTGAAAACTCTAATATCATGTTTTTTCTCAGTTTTCAAATAATCTCCATTAACGTTATGACAAAATCAATCTAGAAATAATTAATAAATAAATATAGTTATAATTTCAAATTAATGGTGAATCTAGATTAAAAATTTTTCAACTTAAAAATGTTTTTTAATAGCAGAACATTTATTCCACAATATTTCTAAAGTAATTTGAATTCTTCTTTCAAATTTGAGATCAAATTTACTAATCCTACGATTTTTGAGATCTGAAATAAATAGTTTTGATATTGTTAACAAATATTCTGAGAAACGGGAATATCTAGTAAAAGTTATGACAATTAATTGTAAGTTGAAGCTTGCAGATATATGTATGTATATGGTAGATCTGGACGATAGTTGTGAGGAATCGTATTACTATATAGTAAATTTATACAGCAATTAATCAGATATGTTTATATCGTATATCGTATATCGTATGTGCATATGCGAGTATTTTGAGTATTTTGAAATTGTTTTAAAATTGCAAAGTGCACAGGTACGAATTGTTTATTAATATTTGCATTCATACTGTAAATTTGATTGCAATTGAACATTATTTATGGGTGCTATTCATAGTTGGCTCGAATTGCAATTGCAACATTCATTGGCAACAATTTACACAGTTTTGACTTGATTGAGTGGCCAACGATTTGAAATTTCATCACAAAATTCACAAAATATTCCGCACACAATTCGGGGCAGGCGCTTTACAATCTAAACTGATGATTGATGGGGCAGCTGTATAAACTACTTTATACTTGTTCACCATATAATGTGTATGTATGTATGCATGTATGTATGTGTATATGTGCTCCCACAACTGTTTGCTGCAGTTTGTTGCTTTTGGCAGGTGTGCGAGTGTATGTATGGTATATTTGTTTGTTTGTTTTTATTTTTTCTGTTTTTTTTTTTTGTTGCAAATCCATGTAAAGTGTTGCATTGGTGGAAATGGACACACGAGAAACACATCAATTTGGCGCGCTATTTAAAGGGTATCTCATCGGCAGAAGATCAACATTTAATTTCTATTTATTTAGTTATATTCACTTTTAAGCTTACACTGAACTCACAAACTGATTTATTTCATGCTTTTTCCATATATTCCTTCAATATTTGATGGAAAGTTCTTCATACTATATTATATTAAGGAGAAATCAGATCTCTTGTTTTCCGAATTGAGTGAAACATTTTTATTTTTGATTTTTCCACAACAGATGGAAAATCTCTTCTGTATATGCCGTAATAATTAATTTTTTTTTATGGCCATAATAATTGGCCGAAAAATAATTTTTATAAAGCCCAAAAACTACAACGACACAGTTGATATTGTTTTCCGCCATGGCAGTTAATAAGTTAATAAGATTTTGTTTAGAACATCGATTATTCGAGCATGAGTACGAGATTTTATGGCATCTTGGCTGGGTATCCATGAGATACGAGATACGAGATGCGGAGATGCGAGTAGCGAGATACGAGCGATAAAATCAACACATCTGTAAGGGCATATAATCTTTGGCACCTCTCAGATAGCTTTTCTATATTCATTTTATTTGTTGATGTTGTTATTGTCGTTGTTGTTGTTATTGTTGTTGAGGCGAACAAAGAAAAATTACATTAAGGATTTCCTGTGCCCATCACAATTCATCCGAAAGCAATTAAAGCTTACCATATACTTATTTTCGCTGGCAAAAACAATGCCAAAAGCAATAACAAAAGTGTTTCCATTTTGTTGTTTAGTTGTTGCTGTTTTTGTTGTTGTTTTTGTTGTAATACGTGCGCTCTTGTTATTATTTTTGTTGGCCAAGACATAAATTTATCTTGCTTCCAGGCTCAACAAGTGGCAAACTGCAAAACGCGCAAAAATAACAAAACAAACAAACAACGACAACAAGAAAAATATGATCACAACACAAGAAAACAAAAACATACATACATAGTACATATATCTGTGTGTGTGTGTGTGTGCGTGTGTGTGTATGTGTGTATTTGTGTTTATTTATAACAGAGAAAGCAATTCAATTAAATCACAAATAAATATGTTGATTCCAAAAAGCTTTTAATTTGCATGAGAATATTTTGAAAAATTCTCATGCCCCTCCAAAATGTATCTGCATCTGTATCCGTATCCGTACGTCTTTTTGTATGTGTGTGTGCGAACATATACACACATCTGTAGATATGTATGTATTTTTATCGGTATCATTATTTATACCTGTATCTCAATCTATTTATTGTCCCATACATAGTCTACATACACATGTATATGTATTTGTTTTTATTTGCATTTGCATCTGCGTTTGCATTCCCAGCGATATCTATGGTATGTACTATATATCTATATCTCCATTTGTATTTATTTATTTATGTATGATTGTGAATCAGCTGGTAACTATGCGAATTAATGTATCTATTGTATATATTTATCTATCTATCTATCTATCTATCTTTGTTTTTTTACGTATATCCGTATCCGTTGGCAAATGTTTTTTATGCTCGTTGATTTGATTTTGATTTCATGCTGATCCACAGCAGCCACTAGCTCTCTAACAATCCAATGAATTTCGCCAGCTACCCCACCAATTTTCCCCCTCCTCCCCCATTCCCCACCACTTCACCCAGCAAACGGCCAAACGTCCGCCTCACAGCCCCCCCCTTTCGCCATCAATCAACGGCCCTCGCCTTGCTGCGTGCCAGTTGATGTCGCGCATTTTATGACATTTAATTTTTTTATTGGCATATTTCATATGCATATACATACATATACAAACACATATATATATATGGTATACATATAGATACACTATAGACCAAATAAATGTATTGTATATTCATATATGTATTTGTATATGTATATATGTCGATCTCTGCGTCTGTATGCGTAAATAGCTTTTCTTGGCCATGGCCAAATAGTGCATATATGTATGTATGTACATATTGTATGTTTGTATGATTGTATGTGTTCATGTATATCTTGTATGCCTGTATAAAATAAACATATGTACACATACATATGCACAATGCGTACACATATTTAATCGTCTAGTATTTGACATTCGATGGCTCTGCGGCATGGATGACCAGATACATGTGTATGTACTTACAAGATTGAGATACTTTCCAAAATCTATATCATTATCATAATTATGTTCATAATTGCCATATCTAAACGCATGTGGGTGTATTGGCTGAGTCTGGGGCAGGGGGAGGCAGAGTGGGGGATGGGAAGGTGGCATATCTCAAGTTCACAGAGTTCACTGAACTTTTTAATTATGTTTAAGGGCAAATAACGAAAAAGTGGACATTCAATTGGAATTTAATAAATTAATAAAATTATAATATTATTATTTACAAAATATGCATATATATACATATTATTGTCCGTAAATTGTTAATATTTATATGAGTCTGTAATAACGCCATTTTGTAAATAATTATGTTAATATATATTTAATAAAGGATTTTCAGCGTAAAAAAGAAACAAAATGTCAGCAAAAGATGTAAGACTTAAGATACCCTGCACTTTCATATGTAAAGTATGTATATAATACCCTATTTTGACTTAAAATTGAGAATCCGTGGCTAAGTCTGGGCCAATGGATGACTACAAACTAAACAATTATTCGCCAAGCTTATTAAAAAAAAAAAGAAAAAATATAAGGAAATATCTTTTAAAAAAAAGGAATGAAAAAATGAATCTATCTGCTTGGGCAGAGTGTATATACCCTTGTTAATTTGGCTTAGCAGTGTTTTATTTATCTGTCTATCTTTTGAACCAAGCTTTTGGTATACCATATATATTTTTTAAATAATTATATTATATAAGTAAATTATTTCAAACTGATTTGTTGAAGAATTGCCGCGCATTCTTTCTTTTACTTCTTGATGATTATTATAGAATTACTACAATATATTAATTAATTAATTAAATATTGAAAAAAAACATTTGCTTTTTCAACAAAATATATTTACTTAAACTCAGAGTAAAGTTTAAGATAATGTTTAAGATGCTGGCAGTAGGAAAATGTGTCTAATTAAAAATGTATTAAAACTATAATATAATATAATTTGTAATAAATGTGTATATGGTATGTGTGAACGTATAATTAAATGTTTTGAAAATATTGGTTTATTTGCTTTGCTTTAATATTATATAATATAATTTGATTTCGACTATTTTATTCACTTATTTGTCTTCATGTATGTTATTATCGCAACAAATGTATATTTGTTATTTATGTTTTTATATTTTTTTGAATATCTATAGAAACAAGTGTCCAATTTATTTCGGCAGCAAGCCGAATATTATATACTCTTGTTTTATTTTCAGGGATAAAGATTTGAAAGAAATATTCCATTCGATTTACGTATTGACCGATTATTCCTGAAGAGTTAGCCGATTTTAAAAAGAATTGATCAACTGTATTAAATATTATAAAATTGTAAACTATTAATTTCGATATAGAATAATAATTAAATTTATAATACAATATAACAATATATATTATCGTTTTTATATATTCAATATAGTAATATATATCTTACACATTTTGTCACAAAATTATAATTATAATACAAAATGAAATTATGAAATATGAATTCGTGAAATATTTATATATTTTATTAAATCAAATGTTGTTGCTGCGTTTGAATACTATTATAAAATTAAAAAGATATATAAAATATTGTTGAACATTGTTTTTTATTTTAAATGCTGTCAAAATTAAACTGAAAAATTGGAGAATCTGCTTAATTTAAATTTTAATAATTAATATTTTTGCTTATTATATGGTAAGGGAATATAATAATAGTAGATAATTCATTCAGTTTATTATCCTTAAAAATTAAAAGTTTTTATTAATATTTATTGAGAATGTGTGTGGGGAAAATAAGCTAATAAATTAAATCGATTAAGTCTATAAAAACGATAATACAAATAATTTAAATGATATTATATCTAATGTGATTGAAATATTTCGAATAGGAAGAACTGTCGATGATTGCTGCATAACGGTATAATTCAATTTCAAGATTAAATTTGAATAATTTATTAATGTCGTACTTTTCGCTAAAATTTATGAGTTGCGAATTAGCACGTTAATATTCAAAGATCACGGAACTAAACAAATTGGAATTAAAAAATAATGACGTGTCCAACCTTGGTATTGCGGCAAAACGATACAATTATCAAACATGCTGACTTTTTATATCTATATATTATATACATATATATACCATATACACATACTATAAGGATCTTGCTTGAAGATTGTGTCAATCTCCCATGCTAAACATTAATAAGCCTCATGTTTTTTATGTGTCAATTTATTTATGATTTGCATGGAAACGTGCGTATGTAAATATTTATCATACCTAGATAGATATGTATGTGTGTATATGTGCAAGTATGTATAAATTGTAGATATACAAATGTATATACACATGTGTGACTGTATCATTGGTGATCTGTGGCAATTTTTGTGATATTTTTAGCACAGGAATGCCAGAAATTTGCTTACGAATAAATTAATTTAGATTAGATTTAACTTGATTTCGATCCGAATGTGAAATAATCAATACTCTTTTTTTTTTTTTGGCCAATTGCAGGAGAAGGGCTCATTTATATCGGGCCTCTACTGTCGGGACACCAAGTGCAGTGGCTTGGTGGTGCCGGAGATAACCGGCCTGCCGCATCCGAATTGGAATTGTTTGGTCTGCAAGCAGAAGTCAACGCATGCGCAGATGATGAAGTCACAGGATTTTGCCAGCGGCGCCATCAATGCCAAGGCCAATTCGAATTCGTTGCGCACCCTGGTGCACTATCTGAACGAGAAGAGCGATAGCTTCATACCCAACAGCAACTATGTGGTGATTGATGCCAAAATGGGGGTGCTGACCCGCCTGTCGCAGGGACGCGAGGATTGCAATGAGGAGCTGGTGTCGAGCACACGGCTGCGCTATTGTCGCGACGTCATGCAGATCATGGATAAGTTGGGCCTGGGCGATTCACCGATGCGGACACAGTTGGAGAGCCAGCTGCAGAAGGAGGAGGAGCGACGCGCCAAGAAGCAACAGGAGCTGGCCGAAAAGGAACGCCAGTTGGCCGTGCTTGAGCAGAAGGCAGCAGAGGCTGATAAGCTAATTGCCGCATTGGCAGCCAAAGATGAAGTGGCAGCAACAGTTGCACCGGCAGCTGTATCAGCAGATCCAGCGCCAGGTCCAGGACCAGCGGCAACTCCAGCCGTATCTACAGGCGCTGTGGCAGCGACTTCTGCCGCTAAGAAGGCATAAGCATAAATATCCTGGCAGCTGCTGTCGTATCCATGTGTCGCATCCATGTCGTGTTAATGACCCCCATCCCCGGCAGATCTTTTACATATTGTGTATACGTATTTATTATTTATGTTGTTTTCGTTTTGGTAGTATTTGTTTTTCTCTATTTTTATATATTAGTAACATATTTGTTTTTATTTAGATTTTGATTTTTATTGTTTATGTTATTTATTATTATTTTTATACTAGCATTCATTATTGTATCTACAACATATATTTATTTATAATCAATTAAATTATATAATATATTACATATGTATATGTACTGACATACAACAATCTTTCTTGACTTTGAATTGTTTAATTCAAAAAAAAAAAACAATACCAAAAAACAAAAAACAAAAAACAATTCAATTATTTCCATGGGCTTTAGCGACGATTAGTCAAAACGTTTTCTAATCCTAATGTCAGAAAAAGTTATTCTGTGGCATTTTTATTGTTCTTTTATTATAACAAAAACAAAAACAAAAACAAAAAAAAAACGAAGAACAATTTTCGTTGTTTATTTGTTTTTGTTTTTGTTTTTGTGTTGCGAGTTTTTTAGGTTCTCGTTCATATTTTCACATGTATTGTATGTATGTATGTATGTATGTATGTATGTATGTGTGTATGTATGATTTGTTAACATTCGTCGTATTTCCCATAAAAAGTTGCAGGCCGTTAAAGTTGGCGGTCGCATCTATTTTGGTTGCCCCAGAGCCGTATGTGTTGGGGTGGGTTGGGAGGGGTGGAGACCAAAAGGGGGGCTGCTGGCGGTCAGTTTTATATTTATTTATATCCTCTCTGTGCATACAGAATGTTCCACTAAGCAACACACACACACACAGTATGTATGTATGTATGTATGTATATATGCACATATGTACATAATAAATGCATGTAATAAATATTTGCCTTGCTTCTTTTAAAATATTGTTTTATTCATTTTGCATGACTAAATTGCTCATTAAAAAGAAATTCATTTGCAAATTTACAAATTCCCAGCAAACAATGAAAACAACCGAATATCATATACTCTTCAACAAATAAAAATATATTATATAATTTTAAATTTATGACTTGAATTGGATTTCTTCCATTTCGATATTTGATAATTTCGTGTCATCTATGTATGTTACAATATATTTATTAGTACATACGTTTGCATACAGTTCGTGATACAATGAAAGTACCCTCTGTTAGGGTATAAATATCTAGAAAAAATTAGAGCTGTAGGAATGATGTAAATATTTCAATTCATGGCAAACCTACCAGAATTCAATGTTGCACCTAGTTTTTTGAATGAAATACATTTCAATCTGTTTGGCTGAAATTCAGATTAATGTGGCAAGTTGAGCAAGCTCAACGAGGGGATACCCTCTACAGGAAAATACTGAAGTAGCTCTGATAGTATCAACGATACCAAGGTAGCAAGGATACATCTCGGCCAGAACAACAGTGGAGACAGAGCTGATGCGTTAGAAATGAAAACTCTGAAACGTGGAAACATCCTTTCGATCCTGTCAGCAATTAGACAAGAAGTCACAGGATATAACTCGATAACTGAGTGCCCCATAGCATTAAAAACGAATCATAATGAGAAGATCTGGATATGTGGATGGATCACAAATCCCTTGATAAATATCTATCACGTCTATTTCAAAAATTTGTGATTGCAATGGAAGACAGAAAATATTGAAAAGTCAAAATATTTAAAATAATTTGAGTAATTTTCTCATATCTAAAAAAGTATTTCGTATTTAGTTTCCAATTTAAATTATATTTATTACGAATACATTGTGAAAAAAACGAATTTTCGAAAGGTAAAAATGATTTTTATTGAAAGCAGTTAATAAACATTTCAATTTTAATTTCTACAATACGTTAAACAATTATTTAAACAACAAAATATTGCAATACTTTAATGGCATCTTTTTTAAACTGATTTTCTTTAAGAATGTTAAACAAATATATTTACTAGTATACAATATTTATATATTTAATGTATCTATTTATTTATATATTATTTAGTAATTAAATTATTAAATATTTACTATGTCAAATAAGTAATTTAAAAAGTTATGTCTTAGAATTGGTTTTTAATTTTCTGTGGAAGTAGAAATTCATGAATTTATTTTAGGCACTAATTTTTGAATATATGGACTAAAATGAGGTGAAATTATGAATTTTAAGCGCTTTTTGGCAATTTATTTTCAAATATATATTGATTCGACCATTTGAGCACATAAAAATTCAACTTAATGCATTAAAAATGTATCTTTTATGGTGCCATCAGTTTCTGAACTACTATAATATATCGTCAGGGCAATTAAATTGCGCGAAAAGATATATGCCTTATAATCACATCAAAATCTGCGCAGGAAAAAACAATAAACTGCCATAAATACTACCCATATAGAAGGCAATAACAAAAACATCAGAGCAGCTAAACAAATTCGGGAGCTCCGAAATCATAAATAAAGCAATAATAAAAATCTCAATAAATTATGCCACGCATAGAATGACGATCTACATACATACATACATACATACATATGTACAAATTAACAAGCATGCATATAGACGGATATTTACACACACACAAACATACACACTGAAACATACAACACATGTACTATATGTATATACATACATGTGCATGTCTTTCATAGATATGTATGTATGTTCAATGTAGTTTGAATGTCTTTAAGCGTAAGGTCTATTGATCGAGTATCTAGCGGATTGCACAGACAGACACAGATACAGATACAGATACACGTCCACAGACAGAAATTGTCGCAAATGCTGCCTAATCACAAATTGCTTTTAACGCTCACTCATACGATAGTAGAACGGGTATGGGAAGGGGGGGGTTAAAAGAATCTTAGTCTGCAAACAATTCGTTGACAAATTACACTTAATTTTTAATGTTTGTTTTAATTTTTTAACTTATTCAAAACAATTTGTTTAGCTTAAATACAAAATTAATGTGTAACAAATGAAATATAGTATAAGTCTAAAAAATAAATGGATAAAAAATAAATGGATAATGTTTGGGCAAGATTTTGGTTCAGTTTAGTTGAATATATCCGATATTATAACTTAACTGGACTAAGTACTAGGTCACTTTAAGAACAAAACAAAAAAAATCTATTGTATTGTATTATTATAATTTATTATAATAAATTTGGTACAAGTTATTCGACTGGAGACAAAAGCCGAATACTCCGCAGTGAGTAGTATATAAATTTCAAAATTAAATCATTTATATATTTTATATGCATATACGTATGTATATAAATTATCCTAGTTATACATATGTACATACTTATATATATATATATATATATATATATATATTCAAAATTATGAATTACAAGATTTCTCCTTCAATTAATTTAAATGCAATTTTGATGTAAAAACTGTCATTGATTTAAGTAATTTTATGTCATAGATTTATGACACTCATTTAAAATGATAATTTAGTGTTAAATTCATGACAAATACTGCCATATGTATGTATGTAAATGCATATAAAGATGCTACAAGTATATGAATGTATGTGTGTACATAGTCGCACGCTATCCTATATTATTTAACCAACAGCAAGTACAAGAACAAGGCAACACGGCGTATTGTTTTTCTTGTTCTGTTGTCTATGTATGTATGTATGTATGTATGTTTGTTTGTATGCATGTATGTGTAGGGTAGGGTACTTTGTCAAAGAGACTATGATTATAATTGCCGAGACACAGACGTTTGCGTACTGTCACTCCTAATTCCACTGGGCATTGAAGCAATGTGACAGCGTGACAGCTA
The DNA here is from genome assembly GCA_037075045.1 of Mulgravea parasiatica. Classification (NCBI taxonomy): domain Eukaryota; kingdom Metazoa; phylum Arthropoda; class Insecta; order Diptera; family Drosophilidae; genus Mulgravea; species Mulgravea parasiatica. Next base: position 14,168 of record JBAMCR010000605.1, read on the forward strand.
TCCACACCCGAAACCCCCGCTACAAGGGGTCCTATACCGGGTACGGTTGGCAAGCGCTTGTCTTGTCGGCAAATATTGAATGGCCGATATATTACCGCTTGGCATATGAAAAGTGAAATTGTTCAAAATAATTGTTTAAAATATGTCAAAGCAAGCTCGACCACAAGATACCCTGACCCCCAGTCCGTGACACCCGGAAATAAGAGACATTCATACATACACATTCAAATGTTACAAGCAAGTTTCATGTTTCTGACAGATACAGTTCACACTGGCAGACAAGCGACTATAGATTCTGATCACGAATATATATGTATGTAAATACTACATATATCTCATATATATGTATGTAAATACTACATATATCTCATATAAATACTTTTCTTCCACTTGCTAGTTTTACTTATTTTTCATAGGTTTAGGATATTCAAATAAAATAGTATAGTATAGCAATACTTTATATAGTATAATGTTATATGTACGTATATGTATAGTTTTCGTATACATACATTTATTTTATTCTAAATTCCAATGCAATTTATTTTTGTATAATAATTTGTAGGTCATAACTAAAATAATAAAATGCGCATTTAACTATTTATTTTATGTCAGGATGCCAAATTGTTCCGTCTGTGTAATTTATAAGTTTTTCATGATCGTTCCATAGCCAAAACTAAAGTACTCATTACATCGCTAGCTTGGAATGCAGCCCATTCGACCCCTCGCCTATTCACTTCGTTACATGTATATACCATATGTAAATACATGCATGTATATGTATACTAGCAACCCTGTCGTGCTTCGCCACTCGTTTCTTAAATGATTTGTTTAATAATAAAGAGAAAATTAAAAGCCAC
>JBAMCR010000607.1:0-14985 GCA_037075045.1 Mulgravea parasiatica
AAGTATAAGTATAAGTATAAGTATAAGTATAAGTATAAGTATAAGTATAAGTATAAGTATAAGTATAAGTATAAGTAAGTACATATAAATGATGCATTGGATGGATTAAGTCATCAGGTGAAGAGGCTGTCCTGGAAATGTCCTGTTAAATGTGGCTTAATTGTTTTTCTTGCTGCTGACTGTTATTGACATTTGGGCTTAAATTGCAAATAAAGCGGTAACAGTTAGCATATTTAAAATGACGTGAAGTGCGAGGCTGCCAAGAGAAATGTAAATGAATGAAAATCATTTCATTAGTGCGTCATAGTAATGCGCTGATGCTGGAAGCAAGAAAATGAATGCCAAGACCATCGCATGGCATATCCTGTATATACAGACAAAAGCACATACATATGTGCGCGTATATGTATGTGTGTACATGCATTGACCACTCGAGAGGATATTGAAAATTGCATTTGGTTTGCTGTGCACTCGATTTGCATATACTCGTTGTATGAAATTTAATTTTCCAGCAATCAATGCTCACAAAATAAAGGCGCTCGCCTGCCTCTTTGGTTTGCTTTGGGCTCTGTAATTGTAATTGTAATTATGTGAATATGTATGTATGTATGTATATATATATATGTATGTACATCTGTATGTGCTAGCCACTGTCCAGATTAACGAATTTCTCGTTTCTGTTCGAATATATTTTTTACATTTTATTCATGCTCATAATATTATACTATTTACCGGATCATAGCAATACTCGATAATATTTAACAGTTAAATGCCCTGAATATTATGTAATATACATATGTAGCTTAATAATACTTGTGTAGTATATGGGTCTGGAAAAGAGATGTTGCCCCTTCGGCAGCATGCCACCAATTAATGTTGCCGCTCATAGGAGTACGCGGTATCCATGCAACATTTTATGTTTCCGTTGCACAACGGTTGACTTTTATGAGGAGATATTGTATTTTAACTTTTATTTATGTATGTTGTGACTTGTTTGTTGTTAAACGATGTACATACATACACTACAAGAAACCAGGAAAACTTTCATGGAAGTTTTGCCCCGTGAGCTGTCAGCATAAATATAAGAAAAGTTTCCAACTCCAAAATCCAAATATAAAGACTTTGTTTGGAGTTCAAACGTAAGCTAATGGGTAAGAGCATTTTTCTTACATTAATCTATAAAGTATTTTATTTGATAATATTTATTTAATTTTATTTTATGTTTATGTATTAGTAATTCATTAGTCAGAGAATAAAATAATAATAAATAAAATACGAGTATTATTAAAAGAATTCAAGTTAACTTTAACATTTTTTTTTACTACTCTCTATAGCCACAAAGTTGAGATAAAAAGCGAATTTCATAAATTTGCGTGCTCAACTAATTGGAAAGCGTACAAATATTGAAAAGTTTTTCAATATTATTTGAAAAAGATTTAGTAGAAATGCAATTTGTGTTTGATTTTGGGAAAATGTCTAAAATATAATATTTTATGCGATTTATGGATTCCTTTTTTTGTGAATGTGTCAAGCATTTCGGAAAGGCTTTCAATTGTATTTGCATTTGTGAGTGGCTCATTCGCATTTCGAGTATATTCAAAAACCAACACACGCTCAAGGTCCTTAAGGTCCTTTTCCATATGACTGGGCAGGAGGACAGGACTCTGACACTGACAGAAATTGCATTTAAAACACAATAACTAGATAGTATAAGCAAATATGCAGTATGTATGCATATTTATGTGAATGTGTATCGGTATAAATATTTCGTACACATACACACATATGTATGTATTGCATGTGTGTGTGTGTGTGTGTGTGTTTAGTGGTAGCACTTGCCGTCACTTGGGTGCGAGTATTAAATTTGCATTTTGTTATCAAATTTATGTAAATAAAATGCAAAACAAAAAGCTCACGCTCTCAAATGGAAAAAGTATATTTAATTCCAGCCACACTCTGCCCGCTGGCCCAATCCAAAAACTCAATTCTGGGTCAATTAAAGTACTGGCCGAAAGCAAATACTCTACTGGGAACTCACTGAGGGGAAGGGGGAAGGGGGTAGCGGTACTCACTGGCTAAACTGGGGGTCAATTAGATTGTTTTGTTCAGATTATCAATCATAATGCCCTGCACCCAACAAATGCATATGCTCGTACCACAATCAACGAAAACTGGTTGCAAGTCTAAGGCATCTAATTGCTGCCAAACAAATAAGTTGTTATGACTCGGCCGTGATAAACAATTTGTATATACAGTATATTTAAGAAACTCGTATATAGTATATTGAGAAGAAAATAATCCCAGTTTAATCGATTAAGTAATACGGCAAATGGATGAAATACAAAGATAAAATAATAAAACATTATTAAACACAAAAATATCTTGAGAGCAATAAACAATTTTAATGAAATGTATTTCAATGGTATCAGTATACATACGAGTTAAATATAAGTTGGGTTTATCGAAATTCCAATTTTAAAAGTTTTTCTTTTGTTTTTTTCTTGTTTTTGATAGATGAATATGTGTACAGGGTATCTGCCAGTCGTTACAAGGAGAAGGGCGTGGCAATTAATGCAATGCGATGCAATGAAGCAAATGTCGCATTGCGGTCAGCGGTCAAAGTTATAAACAAAACAAGAAAAAAAAAATAAAAACATAAACCAAAATCGCTGCGCCTTGCTCTTCATCATTATGGCCGGAGAGTATGTAGGTGAAGTTGAGTTAGGGACGAGGGGATGCGATGAAGAGTAATAGCCACATTGCGAGAAGGACACTAATTATGCCAGCCAGCATAAATCCAGAAGCCGACAGCCGACATCCAACAGGCAACAGCCAACAGGAGCCCAAACATTAGCATGGGCGTGGCCCGAAGTCACAGTGATACAAGTACGATATCACGCCCTGGCCAATGCATATAATGCTAATGATGATGAGCCGCTCCGAGCAGGATGTTGGTTGTCATGCTTTTAACGTTCTTTTCATTTCCAACTTGGTGCCCCCTCGCACCGACCCCAGTCACCTTATATACCCATTCCCATTCCCATTCCCAATGCCAATCCTTCTATGCTGCCGCTGTGCAACAAACGGTTGCGTTTACGCTTCCGCATCAGCGCGCTGCGAAGCCAAAGCGCAGCAAAAGTTCCTCCAGAAGGCCAAACAAAACTTAACTAAATATAATATTGTAGATAGAAGGGCAAAAGCGCTGTGCAAAAACCTAAAGTAATTATCGCCACAACGAATATTGTATACGCTTTCACTCTCGACCTATTCGAGTTTTAATTCAAGTCTCGTTTCATGTACTCATCTCATTCATTCATACCAAATGCAAACTTAAAAAAAAACTTTAAATTTATCGTATTCAGTGAAAAATATTTGAAATATTTCATTGATCAATCCGTTTTTGGCAGTCAAAGGGTGCGGTGACAATTAAGTCAAGTTCATTCATTGAGTTTGTCGCTTAGAAGCTAACATATACATACGAGTACATACAGTCAAAAATTAAATTATTGTTTCAACTTGAATTCTGTCGGAAATTGAAAAACGTAATAAAAACTAAAAGAAGAAAGCCTACAAAATGTGTGAGGATGAAGTTGCTGCAGTGGTTGTCGACAATGGCTCCGGCGTGTGCAAGGCTGGTCTGGCGGGTGATGATGCACCACGCGCCGTCTTCCCATTGATTGTGGGTCATCCACGTCGTGAGGGTGTGATGTTCGGTATGGGCCAAAAGGATACGTACGTCGGTGATGAGGCACAGAGCAAACGTGGTATCCTTACTCTGAAGTGTCCCATTGAGCACGGTATCGTGACCAACTGGGACGATATGGAGAAGATTTGGCATCACATTTTCTATAATGCGCTCCGGGTTGCGCCCGAGGAACATCCCATTTTGTTGACGGAAGCGCCGCTTAATCCAAATGCCAATCGTGAGAAGATGACACAGATCATGTTTGAGACCTTCAACACACCCGCCATGTATGTGGCCAATCAGGCTGTGCTCTCTCTGCATGCATCTGGTCGTACCACGGGCATTGTCCTGGATTCCGGTGACGGTGCCTCTCACACTGTGCCCATCTATGAGGGTTTTGCTTTGCCCCATGCCATTCTGAGTCTGGATTTGGCTGGTCGTGATTTAACTGATTACCTAATGAAGATCCTAACTGAACGTGGCTACCCTTTCACCACCACTGCCAATCGTGAAATTGTACGCCACATCAAGGAGAAGCTCTGCTATGTTGCTCTTGATTTTGAGCAGGAGATGGCAACCGCCGCATCTAGCTCGTCGTTGATGAAGCCCTATGAACTGCCCGATGGACAGGTCGTCATCATTGGCAATGAGCGTTTCCGTTGCCCTGAAGCGCTATTCCAGCCCTCACTCTTGGGCATTGCAGCATGCGGCATCCATGAAACCATCTACAACTCGATCATGAAGTGCGATGTGGACATCCGTAAGGATCTGTACGCCAACACAGTTTTGTCTGGTGGCACCACCATGTACCCAGGCATTGCTGGTCGCATGCAGAAGGAGATCACCGCCCTGGCACCATCAACCATGGAGATTAAGATTGCACCACCACAGCATAAACACTCTGTATGGATCGGTGGCTCTCTTTTGGCGTCCTTATCCACCTTCCAGCTGATGTGGATCTCCAATCAGGAATACGACGAGTCTGGCCCATCCATTGTGCACCGGAAGTGCTTCTAATAGCACAAGCGGAGCATCAATGGGAGCAAGTGGAGTGGCAACATCAAATCCCACAAGAGCTTATCTATGTTATTACGTCATCATCGTCGTCCTCATGTTGTCTTTTACCATTTATTTTGAGTTATTTCCCCTTGAGATACGATATAAATGGTTACTACAATACAACATGTTTGTTTTTGTTTTTTTTGAAAGAATGAAGAAGAACAACATAACACACACACACACACAAACACACACACACACACGTACAAACACTCCCGGCATGACGGAACATCTATGCATACTCCTGACCAGGTGGAGATTCCTTCGCTGAAGAAATCCGTTTAGAAATTTATTTTTGTTTTATTTCCCACCGAGACTTGTTTTTTTGGGAAAAATTAAATTAATTTTTATGAAAATCAATTTAAAAAATTGCGATAAACCGATCACTTGGTTGGAAAAATGGCAAAGTGAGGACCCGCCGGGAATTTCTGGTATTTTCATAATGCGCCTCTGTGCCACATTTTTTTTCGTTCTGAAATAATTGTTATGCCCCTTGTGAGAGTATGGACGTGTATGTAAGCATGTGTGTGTGCTCGGGCACCAAAAAAAAAAAAGAAAAGTAAAGAAAAGGGGGTAGGTCGGAGGGGGCAGCACCAGTGTGGCGGGTGTTGGCCGCAGATGCTGTCATGCATGTAAAAATGATGTCAACAGCGAAAGCAGGCAAAGTGCGACATTAAAACTTACAGACACGAAGGGAAAATATGGGAAAAGCTTTTATCGTTCATAGATTGTTGTTGTTATTATTGTTCACTCTCATACAGGTTAACTACAGTGATCACTCGCTAACATTGCCAGCCATAAATGTTCAGATAGCTCTATCTTTCAAACTACCGATGCCTATTTCTACATGTTAAGTTGGCTTTTACTTTTCTTAGCCTGTCTTATACTAACAGGTTACACAACTTGGCCAAATTGTGATTCATTTTTGACTTTTGCGATTTTCTTAAACCTGAATTAAATGCTCACTTTTGCATGTTTATTTATAATAAATTAAGTTTGCTTATACACTCGTGCAATCATAAATAAATTCAGATAAATGGAGACCAGACTGTCAGCAGAATAGCTTTATGGCAAAGAGGGGTGGGGAGGAGGGGGCATGACCTTTGAACCTGAGACTTTTTGTTTAAATACTTTGAAATAGAAAAGCATGAAAAACACATTATTTGCAGTTGCATTGAATGAATCTTTGGACACTTTTACTGTTGGCGCTTTTCAATGTTTCTTTTTTTTTTTAATTTTTTGTTGGAGAATAAAAAAACAGAAACTAAATAAATAGTAAAATATATTTAAATATAACACAATAAAACTTATTGTATAATTCTCGGAAGTTTGGCTTGCAGTAAATGTTTGCAATTTCAATTTAGATGAAAAGTGGGCGGCTTTTCAATAGCTTTTCCGTGAAAATGAATTTTCCTGCATGCGTATATTGCTGCTCTGGTAAATTCGGTTTCTACGGTTACGTTCCACATTTCTTTAAAATTATTTATTATTATTAAAATTTTATTTTAAATTTAATAAATTTTGTTATTTATTGGCAATAAAATTTAAATAAAATAGTCAAAAGCAAAACCGAAATCGTTTAAGAATTATTAAATTTTAAATTAATTGTATTTATATATTTTTAAAATTGAAATTTTCAAATATTATCTCAAAAGTTGTTGGGCATAATTTTTCAAAAACTTTGTCATCGCGGCAAGAAATTGTTGTGAAATATTTTTTAATTTTATGCAATAAACAAACACATATAAAAGACACACATACGCATGCACACATACTGTATGTATGTACTGTATGTATGTATGTAGGGTTGTTTAAGCAAATGAAACAGCTGTGAACAATTCTGAATGAGGGCGGCATCAACTGTGGGTGTGGCAATGAGGCGTGCAGTTGCAGTTGCTGCCACTCGGAGCCAAAGTGCTGATGTCAACTGTGGCAAGCTGCAATAAAATTTGGTAGAATTGCTTCTGAAGTAGCGGGAGCGAGGGGGACGGGGAAGGAAGGAGGGGGGAGTGTCAGTTGAGGTTCAGTTTTTGTGTATGGCAGACGAAACTTTTCGCACTCAACAATACATAAAATTTATATGGAAATTTTTATAAATATTTCCGAAAGAGAGAGATAGAGAGAGAGAGAGAGAGAGGAAGATAGAGAGACACCTAAGAGGCGAAATTGCAATTTCCCTCATTTATGGAAATCTGAAAATTGCATCTGACAAAAATGTGAAAAACGCGTGAAAAGCGCATCTGCTGATGCTGAAAATTTTAAATTACGATAATTCGTTCTCTTGTCTAAAAACTATTTTAAGCCTTTTCAAAGTATTTTAACATACATCAAATATTTGCCACTATTTTTCGGTTTTGGGTTTTCTTTCTTTTTCTTTTTCTATTTCCTTTTTTTTTTTTTTTTTTGTTTTTTGATAAAAAGGAGGGTCAAAAGCAAAGAGGTGTCGTGCAACGGCCACATGATGCACAAAAGAGAGCTGCAGCTGAAATTGAATGATGGCCAAGTTAACTGACATGCCGACAATTTGGGGCAGCCAAGTGAAGTGAATCGCTTTTTGTTGCAAATTGTGCAGCTGCCACGTTGCACAATCGTACTCGAATATGCGTAACCCGAACCGAATCCCCAAATGTCAGCGTTTTAGTTTGGCGCGCGACTCGATGCTTGATAAATGATGACGAATTTCCAAAGGAGACCAAGAAGCCAGCAAAAACGAAAATCAGATAGACAGAGACAACGATAGATAGAGAGGGAGAGGGAGAGAGAGAGAAAGCAAGAACATTACAAAAAGTGTTTGAAAAATGCATTTTATTTAGAAGTTGCCGCAGGCGTTGCCATCGCCGATTGATCACCCCAAAGTTGTCCACGGTAGACGGGTATCTCGACCTTGTCGGAGGCGTGTACCGCCTCCCACTCCCTCAGCTGCAGAGTACGAACATGGATGGCGCCAAAGTATGCATTTGCCGGGGACCGTTGTGGGCGTTGGCACTTTAGGCCAATATCCTGCACTAGGACAGGTCCATCGAATCGCACCAGATAGTAGCGTACCCGCCAGTTCTCGCCCAGAGCACCTTGTTCCGGAGGCAGACGTTCGTGGATTAGATCCGGTGGCGGGGCGGCGCGCAGTGGTGAGATGTGGCATAGGCCTGGGGCAACGATGTGTCCGCCGTAATTGCCACAGAATAGATGAATGTCCTTATTTGAGCGCTTCGATGCAGTCAATCGTAATACCACATCCAAAGTGTGATCCTCGCCAGCATTGTTGACCTTAAAGGCATAGCCCAAGAGTAGCACGCCCAGCGGCAGATCAAACTCGGTCAGGAACAATCTGAAGGCGCGCTCATAGTTCTCAATCCGCAGGGCACAGCCGCCGGTGTAGGCGGTATTGAAGCAATGTTCCGCATTGCCACCCAAGGGCACCGATGGCTGCAGCTCCTGACGTGCCAGATTGAAGAAGGGACGTGCCTTTTGCTCAAGTGCGCCACATTCAAAACTATAACGGCCGGAACCAACGCAGAAGTCCGTGTAGAAGGGCAGCGAGCGATATGGATGCGTGCTAAGCCATTGCCACAGGCTCGACCACCAGCGTTCGTTTCTGGCCAGGAAGGCGGCGTTTACAGACTCGTTGCCATCGTTGCTCTTGATGTTATAGCCAAAAGCTTGAAGCGTCTCGTAGCACCAAGCGGGCGCAAAGATGCCTGCCGAAAAGCCCCGTTCGGCAATCCTGGCTAGTGTTTTCGCGCTTTGGAAGCGTCCCACTTGACCGCGTCCAAATACATCAAGACCCAAAAAGAGGCGATGCGGCGCCGCCTTCTCTCGCCGCATGGATGCATCGCTATTCTCCAGACTCTGATCGTTCCACGTGTAATTGATTAGCGTGCCGTGACTGTTCCGAAAGAACTGCACGTTGCGGTCGTTAAGCTCATTCTGCCAGGATAACTCGCCGTTATCTATGACGCTGTCGTACCAAAAGACGCGGCCATGCGGCACTTGCGTCTCGGTGGCCAGACGCAGCTGCTCCACAAATTGGCTACAATGAATAAAGTTTTATTAAAATAATAATATTTATATCAAGAGGTACAATATATTTAAAGCCAGAAGGATATGACTATCGGCTCTTTACTCACTAGAGATTTGGCATGCACTCGGCGCGCACAGGACATTCCACATTGACCAGCCATCCCTCGAAATGAAAGTGCAAACAGAGACGCGTCAGGGCGGCGACAATGGCTTTCACGCTCTCGACGCTGGCGAGGACTTCGTGGAGCAGACGACTGCCGGACTCGCCCTCGACTATATAGGTGCCCACAACGGGTACGCCATGTCGATGAGCGGCATTCAACCAACCGCTGGGCGGTATGGTGCAATACTGATGGCTAAAATAGCAAAAGTAATCGACGGCGGACCAGTGGACAAAGCGATAGTCATCGTATTTCTCCGAGCTGTGAAAGTGCCTGTTCGGAAAGATTGGAGAATTCGCCATGAATGTGTTGTACTCCGCATGGAAGACGGACTAGACTCACCGATCCTCCAGATAGTTGCCCATCATGTCGTGACAGACAAGCAGCTCCCGCCTATTGTTGTCGCTTAGTTCACGCCGATGACCGTTCATGAGGTCCGCCTGCCCGTCCAGATAGACAGCAACGCCACGTACTTCGGTGTCCAGCGGTCGGACGTAGCGCCTCCAGTCAATGTCTCGACTGCGGACTTGAAAGTCCAGCAATTGGGAATTATTGAGTAGCGGCTCTGCCTCGAGTTGAGCTGCAAGTTTTGCTGTTAGTTGGACTTGCATCTGGACAGTGTATGTATGTGGCTCTATATGCGTGTATGTGTGTGTGTATTCGTGTTTATGTGTGTGCTAATGATGCAGCTGACACTCGCCAACTGACGCGAATTGGGATTTATCGGAGGCAGCTTTAATCATTTCTAGCTAGAAAATGCGAAAACTTCGAGAGGCAGCCATTGCGATTATGGCTTTCAATGTCAATTACATTCCTTACATTGCCTTCCGCTCGTTCACGCACCTCCTCCCCCCCCCCCCTGCACCTCCCTTGAACATTCAAGACTCTACTGTGTTAGTATAATACTCTTGCCGAGGGTATCACCTTTCAATGGTGTGGCATGCTACGTATACGTAATGTTGTAAGAGTTGAAAATGTTTTTCAATTTGTGCGTTTTGTCATTTTCAATATTATTATTATTTTGATTATTTGTTTTTAAGCTATTTAAAAAAAAAAATTATATTAATTTTGGTTTTCTAATATTAGCTGAAAGCGATATAAACAATTAGAAATCTAAGAAAACAAAGCTAAAACAAAATGAATAAAAAATAAAGAAAAAAAATTAACATAATTAACAATATAAATAATATTATTTGGGTGCGTTTCTCAAGGTCAAAATATTTAAATAATGTTGGATATTGGCAAGATATGGCTAATTATCGGATTTGATTTCATGGATTTGTTATAAAATTTCGATATTTAAGAAGAAATTAAATAGAAATTATTCGATTTTAATTTATAACTCGTGTGGGATAAAAGAGATTTTAGAATTGTTTTCGATTCATTGGATATAGTACATGCATACATATGTACATACTAGTATGTGCACACATACATACATAGTTGTACAATTTCAATTGAAGCGAAGTATGTATGTAGTTAGAGTATAAAAAAAAGTTAATTATTATAAATAAATTCGATTGCCAACTAAAACTCAATTTAATCGCAATGTGAATCGTGAATATATATACATACAAATGCCATGTATATAGTATGCATATGTATGTATGTATGTATGTAGTGTATATAGTTGATTTCATGGCTTGCATCTGATGCGATATTGGGACTCAAATACAAAAACAAATGCAATTTAATGCGCAGTTGGAATTATCTAAACTGAAAGCCTTTAAAGCTGCTGGGAGAGATGGTGGCTGGGATTGCCAGAGGGGGCAAGGGACAGTGGGGCAGGAAGGGGAGGCACTAAAATAATGACAATGCATTTCCTGCTTATCATTCGACAAAGTTCGCTTTTTGCGGGCGCGCAGCAACAGAAATTTCATTTGGATTTTGTGAATAATTCATGCGGTCTGCGTTTGGACTGCAAGCCCTTGGCCTGGCCAACATCATGAGTTTGGCCAGTTAACTAGAGATGGGCGTGTCCTGCGTTTATCTTCGTGACACGACAAAGTAACAAAACTGTTAATTCCGTGCAAACATGTTGAAATTTCACAATAATTCAAACATTTTAAATACGGAATTTCTTATTTCTCCCCATACATGTTTCATGTTTCTTGATCGAAATTTCTTCAGGTGCACTTTGGATACCCTTCAGGAAGTGTATATGCCACGGATGACATACACTTGTCTCGGCATACGATAGGTGGGGAATTCTTTCCTTATACGATGAATACATATCGGATGACTGAGTTCTGGCATTTAACAATTAAGTTAATCATAAATTAATGAATTTAATAAATGGCAGAGTATTTGTTCTTCAGATATTTTGCCTCTTTTGGCCGAAGAATTTGACGCCCGGGCCTTTCTTTGTCATCCTTCTTCTATAGTTTTCTAGTTATAGTTTTCAACTGTTGCTGCTGCTGCTGCAACATCAGCTCCCATTAACAATTTGCTGCCTTTGTGGCTGTTGCAGTTGCAAGTTTGTTTTCGCTGCTGTTGCAATATTCTGGTCCAAAAGAGAGAGAGAGAGAAGAGATGCTTCAAGAGAGGCCTTTTGGCCTAGTTGCGTGATTTGCAGGCCGAAGGCAACGAAGCGCCTGAATGCTGCCGTAATCTATCATTATAGCCAGGATATGGATTTCATAGCAGCAGCATGTCAGGAATCTCAATGAGCTGCATTGCCAGAGGATTCCCACATACGTGGCCATGTTTGTTGTTGTTGTTATTGTTGTTGTTGCTGATGTCGTTGTTGTTGTTGTCTTCTATGGCACTCCACACACGTCTTAATGGCGGCGAACGTTTCGATTCCATTGCAAGGCAGGTGAGAAGGAAAACCATTTCCCATACAGTCGCTGGCAAAAGTTTACGCTCTGAATACAACTCTTTTTTTACAGTTATCTGTTGTGTGACTAAAAACATCAATAAATATTTAACTTTAGTATCTATTTTTTTGCTTTTTTCGCATTTCGTGCTCAGATTTTCCGATTCTCAGTCGAGGCACATACACTTAAAATGGAATTTTTTCAAAGCAATTCGATGGAATTGAATTGAATAAAATGAATTACTCGATCTGAGCCAAAATCTATTCATCTTCACGTCGCAAAATAAAAAAAAAACAACTATTATGATGCACATTGGGGGCGTAGACTTTTGTGGGCCACTATCTCGTATCTTTGCTGCATTTGTATGGGTGAGTGTGTGTATGTGTGTGTACGTGTAGAAAGATGCAGTCGAGCAGCTCCGAGATACCCTGGAAGACACACGTTCACGTAATACTTGCATTAATAATATTAATAAACAATAAATTTGAATCGAATAACATTATCCACTCATGACCTTATATACCCTCTGTGGCTAAAACAATCGCATACCCTAGAATTATCAGTAGCTGCGTGTGAACAGCGTACTTGGCTAATATCTTAACTTGACGCTGAGTCACGGCTGCAGAAGCAGAAGCAGATGAAGGTGAAATATGGATATGCACATGCACATACACATTGTCTGGAATGTATGTATGTATGTGCACATTGTATGTGCGTATGTATGCACCCAAAAGGGGAACTTACGATAGCCACAGGTGCAGCATTTTGTCGAGCAAAAATCGCACAGCTGTTTGTCAGAAATGGAATCGTTGCCGGCTTTTGCGCTCGTCTCTTTTGTGTTCGGAAGCTCCGACGATTGCGGTGCGGCGTCAACAGCTGTGGGCGTGTCCTTATCCTCGTCCATATCCTTTTTACTGATCCATTTGCATTTGGCAAAAATGTCGACGACGCCTTTTAAATACTTTTTGTAATAAATTTATCAAACAGCTGTTTCTCCAGTGTTGGCCAAGTTGTGGCAGTGTTGTGAAATGCGCGTTGCGCGCAAATCTATTCCAATTTGAATTATCTATTATTTTTATTTCAAATAAATACACTGAGCAAAAAGATAATTTAATAATTTCACTTTCTCATTGATTTTCACTATTCTTCCTGTCTTTCTCTTTCATTCTTCTTTTTCTTTTCCTTCGCTTTCTCCTTCAAGGCAATGCAATGAGTCGAGGAAAGAGAAAGAATGCAAAATCAAGTCAAGGCCGCAATGCAGCGCAATATAAATTGTAATTAGAGGAGCCTCTGAACAAGAACAACTCCTTGGCACAGCATCCAACCAAAAGAATAAAAAAAAAACAACAACAAGAACAGTAAGAAGAAGAACAACAACAAACCTGTGCTGCATCCAGCCATTGTTTATTGAGCCTTGGACCAAGTTTTTGGCAACAAGAAGACACATTAAAAGTACGCAAAATGCCAGCAGGTCGCGTGGCCGGTAAAGCCGGCTACTCCAATCACTATTACAATGGTACGTACACATACATATAAACATACATACATGTATGTACATATAATATAATATATATTGATTTCATTTATTTATTTACAATATTACCATTAATAATAATACTAATGAAATTAAAGAATTCTTCTGTGCCTTTGTCCATTATATTTATTTATTTTATTTTATTTTCTTTTAAATTTTAATTTAATTTTTATTTTATACCTCTAGTTGCGAGTTTTATATCGTAAGAGTACAATATGTATGTCTGAATCCATTGAAAAGTATGTATATGATTTCGGATGGGGTTATCCCTTGTCTCTTTCTCTTTCTCTTTTTCTTTCTCTTTCATCTTATTTATTTATTTTTTATGGTAGTATTATTTATTTATATGAATATAAGGAGTTTGTCCCTAGTCACATTTATATCTGAATCGTAACTTTATCTCTCAATTCTCATCTGCAGGGCGTTCGTATGTGGGCATCAATGAGGAAATCATGTGGGTTAGCATCGGCATGGGCGTGACCATAGCCCTGCTAATAACGATTGCACTGTGCTACATAGCGCGGGAGAAGTGTCAGAAGCGGCAGCGTGAGTACTACGTGACGGCATAGTTGATGCATGCGGACAGCCAGGTACGGGGCAGGGATAAGGATAAAGCTGAGACGGGAGTGCAAGGGGCACGGCACGCCATTCTTTTCGTGGGAGCGGATGCGGTTAATGGGAACGAGCAGGCATTGACAGCGGCATCGGATGGAGCAGTGCCTGCAGCATCATTTCTATCAGATTCCGGCATTGAACCGCAGCCCAAGTGTGATGCAAGGCAAGAAAAGGAACCGGAGCCAGAATTCGATTTAGAAGCAGAGACAGAACCGGATCTGGCGGTGACCATCGTGAACTGGTCTGTTGTTGACATTTGTGGCGTTCGCAGTTGGGGATAACAAGCCCACCATTTGAAAAGAATACACCCACACACACACACTGAAACATATATACCCACAGCCACATACAGGCACCTAAATAAACACCCAAAAAAAAAAAAAAACAAAAACAAAAAAAAGGTACAGAGAGCTGTCAAAAGCAGATCTGCAATTTTTTTTTTTTTTTCTTGAATTTAATTAAGGATTTGTTGTAAGCATAGGGATATAGAGGAAGTAACCTACAGTTTGACTAAATTTAAAGTGAAAATTGTTATTAAATATATGATAAACTAAATAAACACGATATTGAGTTTGTTTGCATTGATTTTTTGATTTTGAATTGCGCGCTTTATTTGACTTGGCAGCACTGGTCACTTGCATGGCGTTGCCACCTATAATGTGGTTTCGCAGCACTGGCAACGCAGCCACACTGCTTGCTCACACAGCTGGCGTGCACTGCTTACGGTTATATTTATGACGATTATTATACGATTCATCGGCGCAACAGCTGTTGTTCAGTGCACGGTAAGAAGAAGAGAACGCGCACGTTTTTCGTATTTACGAATTGAATAAATGCAAATGCCGTTCAAATATGGATAATTTAATCTTTAACGTAACCACAAACACATCGGCTGCTCCCAGGGCACCCACACAGGTACGTACGAATATGTATATTTGATATATTGATATTTGATGCAAATTCAAAACTTATTTGCAGGCGCCAGCATTGAAAAAACTACCAAATAAAAAAAAGCGCACTGCGCCATCGGGTTTTGATTTTCAATTTAATGTGACAAAGCCAAAGGTAAAAGCAATTGCGGTGCGACGACGTCCT
>JBAMCR010000608.1:0-14935 GCA_037075045.1 Mulgravea parasiatica
GGGGTGGTTGGGGGGGGGGGGGGGGGGGGGGGAGGGGAGGGGGGGAGGGGGGGGGGGGGGGGAATGAGTACAAAGTGTTGGGGGGGGGGGGGGGGGGGGGTGGGTTTGTACCCCAAATACATAATACCCCCACCCCCCCCTATGTCCTGTCGCTCCTGTTGTTGGCTTTTGTATTTCATTTGCTGACGCATTTAAATTTCTGTTTGCATTCGAAGCGTTGGCATCGTTGGCGATTGCTTCTCGTGCGGCTGACCTGCCAGCGTAATTGAGTTGACCTCAACATACCCATTGACCCACACAAGCGCATATACGCATACAAGTACGCAAACACACTCACACAAGCACATGCACAAACACGCACAAACATGCACAGACAACTCAGTTATAGGCTCTTTGACTGTCAATTTGAACATAACTTTAACTTTTGCACTCTTGTTGTCCGATTCTCGTTGTCATTCATTGCAAATGACATTGCCGAATGTTGCGCAATGTTGCACAACACACACACATACACACAGATACAAGTAGCCGAAGTGGTGGGAGGGGCTTAATTAAAATGACTCTCCGCAACAGTTCCATGTACAAAAGCAAGCAAGGACCTCAATTCTGATTGGAAACAAAGAAAAATAAATATCTTTAGACTAGACAACGTCCTAGCACAGTCCAAATGATCTGGAAGATTCTCTGGATGGTAGCAAATCCTTTGTAGAAATAAGGAGACAAGGACCCCATAGAGGTCTGAGAGATAATAACAGATTGTACAGAGATACAGATATATAAAATATATATACTGTATGGAATCTTTTGAGGTGGGTCGTTACTCGTCTTCTACTTGCAGGTGTATATATATATATATACCGATTGGGACGCTTCTAAATTTTGGATTGAGTCTCCCTCGGAGGAGCAGCTGCTGCACTTTAAAATTTGTCGCTCTTAACGTCTCTGGCCATAATTCCGTTCATCATGTCCTTGGCCAACATAAAAAGTCCCAAAATGAATGAGGGACTTCAGCGCAATGTGTGTGTGTGTGGGGGGCTTGTATATGAGAGGTTGTTTGGGCGTGGCCAGTTGACTGAAGTGGTTGGCCACTGACGCCCACCAAGCGCTGCATTAATGCAAAGTTTAAGTGTTGCAAATGACGTTGATAATGGCCACAATGTTGACGGGGGGAGCGGGATGAACCAGCGGGAGGACCATTACATTGGGTGGGATTGTCAGCTGGGTAAGTTGGATGCTGTTCGTCCTTGGTGTCCTGCTGTCCTTGCTGTACGCTTAATATGTAATTTATAATTTTGATTGCGCTGCAAGCGTCGCAGTCGCAGTCGCAGTCGAAGTCAACGCAGCCGGCGCTGCTGCAGCAGCAGCACTTAATCCGGGCAAATAAATGTGGATGCTTATTAATAATATGCGGTTGCTGGCTGCAGTCCATGCCATTGCATCAGCATTTAAGTAGAGCGAGAGTCCTGTGCCCTGCTGCCCTGCTGCCGCCACTTGCATTAACGAGATAATGGGCGTGGCTCTGGCTGGGCGTTAGAAATTAATGGAGCGCAATTTATGAAAATTATACAATTGCTGACTTTGTCTGCTCGGACGGGCCACGCCCGACTTTCAACAAACAAATTATAGACAGCAGCCAAACATGGAGTTCCACATCCAACTTCAGATCCTTCACAACTTTCATCTCCAACTCCAACTCTAACTCCAACTCCAACGCCAACTCCATCTTTAACTCCTAGCTGCCAGCTCCTCCTAGGCAAATGCCTTTGCAGCTGCTCTGCTTACTTTGGCAAAACTTTATATGAAGAAAGTTTGGCGCAGCCGTCGACAATGTGGCCAAAAACGAATGAGTCTCTGACATGCAGCATGCCAAAGGGATGTATTCGATCTCTATGTGTGTGTGTGCGTGTGTGCGTGTCTGGGTGTGTTTGTGCGCTTACGTGTGCATGTGGATGGTAACAAATGAGAGACGGCAGCAAACGTTTTATTAACAGGCGTCGTCTATGAAAAGCTTAAAAAACAAAAATTAATTTAAATTACATATTTGCCCAAAACAATGTGAACTGCCTGACAAGCAGGACGGCTGGAGTATCTCCTAGATCTGGGGCCCCCCTAAGGGGAAGTCCAAGGGTATTTTGTGGGGCCTTGGGTGTTCCATAAGCCCCCCAACATGCTGCCCCCCCTGCAAATAATATGCCATATTCCTGGTGCGTTGTTGTCGTTGTTGTTGTTTAAACAAAAAACCTCAAATTAAACAAATTTACGATGTTTCGCTAAGCGTCGCTGCCAAAAGCCAATAGAACCAAAAATAACAGCAACAGCAACAACAACAACAATAATAACAACAATAAAGACAAAAACAATAGCAAAGCGTGTGGTAACAAAAATTACGCCACGCGAAGTCCAAAAAAAGGGGGGAAACACATAGAATTGAATTTTTCATGAGTTGGAGTCGAAATTGCAATGCGCTGTAATAAATTAAAACAGAGAAAGAGGTAGATAGAGAGCGTGTGTGTGTGAGAGAGAGAGAGAGGGGGGACAAGAGACATTAAAATATATACAGGAAAAGCAAACAAACAACTTAGCGCAAACATTAAGTTAACACGAAGAGGATGAGACAAATAATTCGAGCGGTAAAAAAAAAACTCAATGCGATTAGAAAGCTTAGTAGCAGTAAAACTATTTAGGAATAAAAAACAAACTAGAGAAAGAGAGAGAAAAGAGGGAGAGCGAAAATCTCTGACGATTATAAGATTTTATGTACGACTGAGCAATGCGAGAGAGAAAGAGAGAAATAATCTTGCAATTATTATTAAAATTAGCTGCAAGCAAAATACTCTGAACAGATAAGTTAGAAAAATTAAAAAAAAAATTTTTTGTTTGCTTTGCCTATTTTTTTTTTTTTTGAGGACTTTAATTTCTTGAGCACACAAAAACCGACTCCAGACTTTGACTGCGCAGACTTTGTGCGAGAACTTCGTCAGACAGGTCACACTGCGACAGATTATTGAGTTTTTCAATTATTTCAAAGAGATTTGAAATAATGATTACAATTGAATTTAATAAATTCAGATTTTGTAATTTTGCATTTTATATAACTTTAATTTCAATTTAATTAAATGAAGCTCTATTGTAGTTTTGTTTTCGTTTCGTGTTCAATATTTTTGTAGTTGTTTAAAATTAAACTTAACAATATATTGAAATATTTCTGATATTTGCAGCTTTTGAATGCTAACTGCACGTCATCCAGAATTAGTAGAATAGAAGAAGGTCCTTCTGCAATAGGATAAGCGCGGTACCGTTCAAAAGCTATAGCTTAAAAAATAAAATTGATTAATTAATTAATTTATTAATTAAATGTGCTTTATACTGCTTACAAACAGACCCTTGATTCAAAGTCTCATCATGCGGCAAGTGCCGAGTGTTTATCATTCTTATGGAGTGTGTATGTTGGTTTCATAGTGTTTGGTATAGAGAATACTTTCCTATATACGTATCATTGATGACGCAAACACATCGAATATGGATTCGCGGTACCGTCAACCTAATAATAAAAATAAAATTGAGACTGTTAAAAACTTATGGCAACAAATAAAATTGATTTTTTTTTTTTTTTAATTGATTAACTGCGGTTTACTACTTACAGTTAGACTCTTGATTCAGTCTCGCGAAAAAGCAAGTGTCACAGGATCATGCTTTTTTTTTTTGAGTGTAATTGCAGCTTGTGTTCATTCTGTAAAAGAGAAACACATCGAATAAAAGTATGGCTTACAATGAAATTGATTAATTAATTAATTTATTAATTAGGTGTGTTTTCATTGAAAGTCTCATAAGGGCAAGTGCCGACTGATTAACATTCTTATGGAGTGTGTATGTAGGTTTTATAGTGTTTGGTGTACAAAATACTTTCCAATTAATAACATGCATCATAGATGACGCAAGCACATCGAATATGAATTCGCGGTACCGTCAACCTAATAAAAATAAATTTGGGACTGTTCAAAACTTATGGCTTAAAATAAAACAGATTAATTAATTAATAAATTGATTAAATGCGGCTTACTGTGATATGGTATACTGTATATGGACGGTGGTCCATGCTTGCTGCTTGTTGATTAAGTAAATAAGTTAATGCTAAAAACAATTAATTTATAATATACGAGTATTTTATAATGGTCACCTTTTAAACTATGTATCTCCAGCCGAAAAAAATGAACGATTTTACCAAAGTTATTTTTAACAATTATTAATTTAGCTTTTCGAAATAAATTGCTACATTTTTATTTTTTATTTTGATTTGTACCCAAAAATTTTGGAAAAGAAAATTTTGTTTTGCTCTATTCAAGCTCTCAGTGTTAACTAAAAAAATAAAATTTCATTGCCTTGGGCTCATAGAAAATAGAAGTCATTTTCAAGGCTAACAAGTTTAAAAAAAAATTAAACAAATCCTATTATTGTTTATCGATTGACTCGTTGAGTGAACACAGCTGAAACTACAGTCACAAATACAGAATTTGACAGTTCATACACGCGATAATGTTTTTCGCATACTTTCACGCCAATTGGAAAAATATATCGCATGTGTTGCGTTATCGATTACAAAATGTAAGTTATCGAATTAAATTTTTATAATGGATAGCGATTCGCAATATTTTCAAATTGTGCCTTTACGTAAATTGGATTGCGAGAAAAAACAGAGAAGCGGCTGCATTTACGGATTTGTTGATATCGGAAAGTGCGAAACATAATTATTCGTTTAAAATAATTTTGCATTTCACATGCCATTTGTTTACAATTAAATTAAAAAATTCAAATACGTTCTGTCTGGGTGATCAGACTAATTGCAGACCAAGTTCGCCATTTTTTGCAATTTTTCGTGTGTCCGCACAGTCAAACTCTGCGTGTGAGCCAACGGACTTGCATATATTTATTCTTTTTTATATATTATATATACAATCTTTGCACTAACTGGAACTTAATATCTTCAAAATTAATTCAACAAAGTAAATATTAATTTTTGTTAAGTTCAATTTACATTTTCCTTTTATTTAATTCTTAATATTATATTTATAATTTTGTAAACAAGGAAAACAGATATCTGTGAAAGTATTGCATTGCCATTGCAAATAATATTTTTAAGGAGTAAATTAATTAGATTAATTTCTCTTTTTCGTTGGCGTGACACGCTCTGTATCTAAACTGAGTAGCCTCAGTAACGTTGGTACTGGATGCGCGTAGGGTGCATTAAACATAAGCCAAAGTCGGAACTTTTGTAGCGGAAAACGGAAATGTTTTACATGCAGGCAGCGATAGTGTGTCCGCGGGTGGGTGGGTGGTGGCCGCTGGTGGCAATTGGGTTGGTACACATTTATAAATGGTGTTTGGTCGTACGACACTCAACCAAGCACACACTCACATAAACAGTAATAAGCGCTAACAATTGCCCAACAAAATCGTGTCATTTAAATAATTTTTCTTAGCAAGTGTCGCAGGCGCCACAAAGTATGCAATGGTAAATGCTGAACGCTTTAGCGTGATTTTGATTAGTGATTACTAACATACACGCACACGCACACACACACACACTCACACTCACACATGTGATTAATTTTTAATTATTTTAGCGAAAAAACAAAAAACTACACAAACCGCAACAAGCGACGAAGCGCACTGCCAACTTTAGCCAACCAGCCAGCAAAAAAAAAAAACACACACACACAAATGTATTGTGTGCATGTGTACATACATGCATACATACATACATGATAAGGCCAGGCAACTTGGTCTAAACATCCAACAGTAGCCAAGGGGTAGGGTGCGGGGGGAGGTTGGGGTTGGTGTTGGGGTTAGGGATAGGGGCTTAGGGGGGGGGGGGGCAATGCGCCAGTTAATTAGCTCATGAAATATGCACAATGGCAACAACAGTTCGCACCTTGGGCCAAAACGACTACGAAGCTGGCCAAATAAAATAATTGAGTGCGAAAGCAACAACAATTACAACAACAATAATGACAACAACAACAAAAACAACAGTCACAACAATAACAGACATGAGTTTAATTAGTAGAAAAATGAGCACAAAAATCAAAATGAAAACTTATCCGTACGTATGCATAGTTTGTCCTAGATGTATATCCCTGTAGAAGGATTAATTATGTTTCCATTAGCGCAAATTTACAATATAAATTTGATTTCAATGGGAATCTGTTCAAATTGTGTAAAATATAATAAATATGGTAAATAAATGATAGAGCGCTTTTAAAAAGAGCAAATTATTCGGATGCATGGTGTGGTATGGTATGGTATGGTATGGTAGGGTATGGTAGGGTATGGTATGATGGCTCGATTTTATAATAATTAAATTTCATTCAGCCTTGAATGAACGAACAGCTTGGAACTTGTATTAATAATTAAGCACTTGAATGAAAATTAATTAATTAAATTATTAAACACAATTTAACTAAATTTAACGAAAGCGTGCAAAGTTGCAGTTTAACGTGAATTTGCAAAATAAATTGAACAGTACGAATATATTAAAAGTATGTATGGATTCAGGAAGCATCTGGATTTGGTAAGGATTTCGATTATGATCAGGGCAAAAAAGGCCGGTTTAACAATTAATACTAGTATTAAGAGTCTGCAAATGATTATACCCCATGGTTAATGCTAAGCTCATGTATTAAACCAATTGACAGCAGCGAATACAAAAAAACAAAAAAACAAAAAACAAAAACAAAAAAACAAACAACAAAAAACAAAAAATAAATAAACCAAATTGAAGCCTATCCATGGAAATCAAGTTGAAGGAATTGTTGTTGTTGTTATTGTTGTTGTTGTGTTTTGGTTGTTTTTGTTGGTGTTGTTGTTGTTGTTGTTGTCTTGGGCATGTATTCCAGATGAGCGTATCTGAAGTTTATGAACTTTGTAATTACACACTTTATTAATTTATGCGCTGCGGGGGCACGAGAAGCGAATGGCAAAACTTGTACCTTCTGCCCCAGACGCAGTGCGAGATGTTCAGACAGGGACAGCGATAGCGGTGAGTGTGACAGAGACGGCAAATGCATTACAAGGACAACATATTAGAGCTTTATGAGTCGGGACAACAAACAAAAATTGAGGAGGCAGCAGAGAAAGAAGCAGCACTAAAGAAAGGAATAGAAAAGCAAAAGCAAAAGCAAAAGCAGAAGCAGAAGAAGAAGCAAAGCAAAACTGATGACAGGCGGGTCTTTGCTTATAAATCTTATAAATTAGTCAGATTTTTGTGCTGTTCACCGAATTTTAAATAATGCCGTGAAATTAACAATATAAATGAGAGACAAGATATTAAAAATGAAAATAAAATTGTATTGTACATTGTGTTTTGTTTTGAAGAGTAACAAAAAAGTAAAAACAAAAACAAAAGCAAAAAAAAAATTATTTATATTATATAACCATATACAAATAAATAACAATTCATTAAAGTGAGCGGGAATTGTGTGAAAACTTTAAGGGGGATTTACGTTAATAGACGAAACTTTAGTAGCAGTAAAGACCGAAGCTTTTCCTTTTGCCTTAGCTAAGCTGCTTTAGTTGGCCCGGCCCGGTTGACATTAAATTATGACAGAGAGTCGCAAAAGCTGTTAAAGATAATTACATTGCGGTCTTTATGGGCGGGCCACGAAGGGGGCGGGTTATGAGTGAGGGGAAGCGATGCAATAAAACCCTCAAGGTTATAGTAATCAATGTTTGAGAGGTCGGTTAATTAAAAGTTGATTACCGCCCCCCCCCTCCCCTTCCCCCCTTCCACGGAAAACATTTCATTCAAATATGTCGCCGAACGGGGTGAAGCCGCCATTGAAGCGATTTTCAATAAAAACTCGCATAAAATGTTGAGAATTATTAGCGTAATTGAGTTAAAATTATCGCTAATTGAACAACAACTGTGATTATTATATTCATTACCGTTTTAATATTGTGCGAATGTTAACAGATATTTAGAGGCATATGGCACATACATATGTACATACATATAAAATACATACATAGTACATATGACTAACAGCTGTTGTGCTTTGTGTATTTTTCGCATTCTTTGTTCTTTGTTCTTTGTTTTATGATTTTCTATTACATTCCTTTTCTATACACATTTAAAAAAATATTTATTATTATAGTATATGTCTCTTTGTTAAATTATTTCACTAAAATTTTTATCATTTCCAAAATGAATGTAAATTTCTTGCAGCCGTTTTATGCGTTTCCTTTTAATTAACTTTATTTTAAATCATTTTCATTATGTATATATGTACGTATGTATGTATGTATGTACGTATGTATATGTATGTTTTAAAGAATTCATTTTCTTAGTTTTTTTCCACCCTCAAATATCTCAAGTTCGTAGTCGTAGCTTTTGCCCTTGTCTCGCCAAAATGGAAATTTATTTAAATTGAATGAAATATTCGTAAAATGCACACAAACAATTGACTGTTGTTTTCTTATGGCCTGTCAATTTCATTTATTATAATAGTTTATTTAATAATTCATAGAGCTTATGGAGTTCTGTAGAAAATGACGGATTTTCAAATTGAATTCGTTGTCAGGGAAATGAAGTTGAATTTCGTATTCGGTTGCCTTGTGCGGTAGCCATGAAATGCAAATGAAATGAATTTGATGTGATTTCAATTTCCAGTCTTGAGGCTGGCCGTAAAAGAAAGGCACTGCAAAAATATTTACAATTTAATTAAAGTGCAAAAGCCGTAAGTAATGGCCAAAAATATATGTATACTATATATGTGTATATGTATGTATTATACACAATATATGCCAAAGAACTTTCCACAAAAGTCACCAAAGTCAGAGGCTGGCGGCGCAGGGATACAATTGAAGAGACAAATGGCAGAGAGGAGAGGGGAAAAATAACAATAAAATGCAACATTGAATACGAAAGCATGTTTATCTTGGTGTTGCAAATGCCAGTTGAATAATATTTTATATTGTATGTTGCAACTCCCAATCCATGCACTACAATTTCCCCCACCAAGGTAAGGTGCTGCATATTGTATAGTAGCAGTACGAGCATGTTCATAAACTTTTCTTACTGTATCGCTTATGGATATGGGGTTCAGGTTCAGGTCGCAGTCCCCATTGGGGTCCTTTGGTATGTTACCCCGTTTTGCATTTGGCAACGTGGCGCGTGCTTGAAACTCTTCAGCCAAGTGCCAAGTGCAAAGTGCCAAGTGCCGAATGTTCTTTGGTCTTTTGGTCTTTTGGTCCACTCTACTTCAGAGTTCATAACTTATGTACTATGTCTGCATGAGTATGTGTGTGTGTGTGTGTATGTGTGTATACGTGTGTGTGCTTCTTGGGTATGGGGCTTGTGAGGAACATAAAAATGATGGCGCTCAATTTCAATGTGATATTCCTTTGCTAGTTGCAATAAAAATGGTCAAATTATTATTTACCAGCAGGTGAAGGAGTCACAGATGAACTAGTTCGCAGCATACAAAAACAAGTTTTTGAACTAGTTCGACAAATTGCATGCCCTTGAAGTCCTTGTATACTTGAATTGAGGGCGAAAATACAAATTATTTATTGCTTCATGTGTAAAATTTGAATCATTTAATTGTTTTAATTTGTGCCTGGCTCATCTAGTGCAGATGGTAATTGCAAACAAGATTATTAACAAATTGATTTCTTAGACTAAATATTTTTGAGTTTGTTTTTTGAAAATTTATTTGTATTCGAGTATGTATATCTTATTTTTGTTAGTTGTCAGCTGAACCGCCTTGAATTGAATGCCGATTAAGAAGCAACTGGGCAGATATGCATATGGGTATTTAATGATATGTGTGCCATTTAATTGAATCGAATGACCACAACAACTTCACACACACACACACACACACACACACACACATAAATATAATCATATATGTTCATACATGTATACATAGATTTATGTATGCGAATGTAGTGTGCATCTATTAATAATGCCAACCGCAATTTTATATTTTACGTTTCATTCCAAGCCATTTCATTTTATTGTTCATTTCTCTCGCATGGACACGCCCCGGCTAACATTATATCCCGTCCGGTTTTGTCGCCAGGACTAGCCCCTGGAGGACTGCACTGCACAGCCCCCGACATTTGTTTATTGTCCTGTCAGTTGGAATTACTCGTATTATGCTATAATGGATTTAACTTGAGCGGTCGGCGCGAGGACAAAACTGCGAACAATAAAAGCCACTAAATATTAAATATTGATGCAATAGCAACTGTCCGATAGCCGAGCCAGCCGGTCAATCAGTCCGCCAGTTCGCCATTGATTCGATAAGTTGGGTCAACAGTCTCCATTTTCAATCGAATCCAATGTCAATTTTTATTAATTTAAAACGCCGCAAGCGGAATTCGCAACGGCAACGGCAACATCGACTGCAACTTCAAATTCAACTGAAAGGCGGTTGGAGTTTTTTTTTTAACTCAGCCAACAAAAAAACCAACGCAAAAAATAAAATTAAAAATTTAAAAACTTTTTTTTTTGCTGAATAACAATAATATACCCTTTTTATTAATAATTAATACTCGTTATAGGTATAACTATCAAGTTGATTTATCCCTATCAAATTTATAAAAATACTTAAAAACAAAATAAATTTTTTTTTTAAAATAATTTTTTTTGTGTTGTTAATTTATAAATTATATTCTATTCTGTCTTAACACCTTTAATTAAATGTGCCTCTAACGATAATTGTTATTGCGATAAAAGCAAATTTATTTATTAGCTGATTTTTGTTTAGTTTGATGATACCCTTTCTGTCATTTGTTTGTTTAAAGGGTATCAAAAGTTAAGCTGACCGCTGGGCAAACGTTGGCTAATTGTAAATTTTATATCCAAAAATACATAAATATTTAAATATACATACATATTATATATACGTATGTGGGAACACGAGTATTTACTTACCATATACATATTTAAATAGTGTGTTGAGTTACGTGCTTTGGCTCACGTGTCGTATGAGTGATGCATAAATCGTTTGATGCATTTTATTGCCACATTGAAGGCTAATTATGGCACATCAACAGCAACTTTACCTAGTTTACCTAGTGTCTGTCTGTCTCTGTGTGTGTGTGTATATATGTGTGTGTGTGTGTGTGTGTATTGGATTGCAGCACAAACATACGCTTACAGATGGCGCAATAACCGTTCAGCCAAGTGGCTCCGTGTGGCAATCATGAAGCTCATTCGATCGTGCAATGAATAATTTCCGCTTTAATACATTTTACAACACAAGATGAGATTCGCAATGTGATTTCAATATACATATACATACGTATTTTTAAATAACTAAATTTATATATATGTAAATACATAATATTGCAAAATAAAAAGGAAAACTGTAAATGTTGCATTAAATGTTTAAGATTTACGTGCTGCAGTTTGCAATGAGGTTTGCCTGAACTTGTTTTTCTTTTGCAATCTGTTATAAGTTCAACTAATTGGCAACGATTTGCAACTAACTGTAAATTGTATATACAAGTGAGTTGAAGTTTTGAATGCTTATGCTTACGTTTAGTTAACTAACTAGAAATTAATTACAACCTAATGTCAAAGTAACGCATATGAATAAAGTTTTCAAATGTTAAAAGTTTATATTTAATTATACATGAATGTTTTATTCATTTGAAATAAACTCAACGTGTATCTAACTGTTGCAGACTTAATGAAATATTATTTACAGTCTTTCAGATAGTTTCTATAATAACTTCATGCAATGGATGCAAAACTTCACATATTCATTTTCGATGCCAGCTGTTTGAATTGAAAATACCCGCACTCGCACACGTCTGAGGCAGCTTTCATTTCTTTTTATTTGGAAAATAATTGACACATCTCCTGAAGGCAAATGCTATTCAGCATGCGAGTATGCCAAGCAATTGCTATTGTAATGTATTGTATATGTATATGTATGTATGTTTGGATATATATACAAATAGGTAAATGTGTGTGTGCGTATGTTGTATATTTGTATGTAGTGCGGTATATGATGGCAATATTTTTGAAATTGGCAGCTGACAGGAAGTGGCAAACAGCTGCATTCCTTGGAAGCTCAAATGACGAGCCACGCCAATTGGTTAATATTTTTGAGTTGGGACTCATATTAGATATGCTGAAAAGCAATCAAAGCAGCGAAATGGAACCTCTGCGATGACATTTCAATGAAGCCAAGTTTGAAGTAGTCCTTTTGGTGGATGTGGGCATCGATGTTGGCGGTGGCGCTGACACTAGAGCTGGAGTTGAATCTGAATCTGAAGCCAAAATGAATAACGCAAAGCAACGCATGACTGAATGCCAGCCAATGAATGTGCCTGTTGTGGCCAGGGACATGGAGCAAGTTCATGTTGAACTCTGTGTATGACTAATAAAAAGCAGAAAAAGGAAAAGGAGATAATAATAATAATAATAATAATAGTAATAATACTAAAAAAATAAGAAAAAAAATAAATAGAGAAGGGAGACGTGGTCGCGATATGGATAACCGGGCCAAGGGCTCCAGGACCCTCAAAGTCAGATCCCAAACCACCCATAACATTGAGCTGATGTGGATATTGTTGCTGCCGTTGTTGATCCCCAGGACAATTTGAAGCACATGGCAGCAGAGCCCTTAGTTCTTAAAGACGTTGTCGCTAAGGATGCGTAGAATGCCAATGATGGCTAAGGATGCTGTCGCCCACTTGTGTAAATTGTAGCCAATCTTGATTTAATAGATAAAAAACTGAAAGAGTTCAAGTGGATAAGGCATAAAGCGTTATGCACAAAAGGCCACGCTGAGGTGAAGCTAAATTCACAAACATATATAATACATATAATATATTGTATATATGAGACTTTCATTGGGGGAAAAAAACAGAGAAACGATTTAAGAGCTCCCCCAGGATCGATCTATGCTAAAACTCAGGCTAATACTGGCCAGCTGGTACATTGCATGGGGCCGGACAACTTACCCTTTGATGGAAAATAAGACAAGAAAGCAAAATAAAAACAAAACTTAAAAAAAAAAAATATTATTGAATATGCATAACTTAAAGATACCCATCATAAGCTGTCATCATAAATCGTTTATATTTTTACTTCTTGTTGGAAATAAAAATATTGGACATTTTCGTTTGGAAATCATATTTAATATAAAGGGGAAAACATCCCGAACTGCTATTGAAAATTTAAAAAAAAAACAAAGTTAACAGTCTTAAATGAAAAAGAAATGAGAATCTTTGAAAGGTTTTCATATCTCTGTTACATGCATTTCAACAAATTAATAAGACCCTTTTCAAAGCTTTTTTATTTAATTTTTTTTAGGGTATAAAAATGATTTGCTGGGAAAGCAGCTGAAATAGGACGGGCAAGACACTTCGGACAAACAAGACAGACATGACAGGCTCGACACGATGCTGGCAGGATATACGCTTTACAACGACACTTGACGCTAGCCTGCGGCATTGGCAAAGGGATAACATTAAGGCGCACACGGCATTCAAGCCCCACTTCCAGATCCACGCGCAGACCCAGACCTAAGGCCAGGGCCAACTAGTAGGATGTGTGCGAGAAACGGAGCTTTTGCTCTGGTCTCGCAAAAGTAAATCAAACCAAACCAATTTCATCCGAACGTTGATGCCATCGTCGATATCGTCATCGCCATTGCCATCGTCACCGTCGCCGTCATCGTCACCGTCACCGTCACCGTCATCGTCATCGTCATCGCCAATGCCATCGTTATCGTCATCGTCATCGTCATCGCCATCGTCTTCGCCGCTGCTGATGACGGAAATTGATAAACGCGCATAGGGGAAATGTTGTTGGTGATGCTGCTCCTGGAAGGCGCAATCAAATCTAGTGGTTGGAGGGATGGATTGGGGTAGGACGAGTGCAAGGGTTGGCAAACTCACAATAACCGAAATCAAAATCAAAAATTGAGCAGCTTTTGATGACAGCTCAACTTGCGAGAGGCAAATGTGTTCTCTCCCCTAATTCCCATCTTCTAACTTTAACCATGTTATCGATTACAATCAACGGGGCAGGAATTCTGGCCGAGCAGTGATGGATAAATCCGTTGAGAGTGAGGTAGATGGCGTAAGACCTGCGGTTCATGGATGGGATAATGGGTAATAGATGTTCTGCTGCTACGCTTTAATTGGCACAGCAGGGTTAACGTTTAACGCAAGCAACGTGCAACATAAATTAATCAAATTGCAAAATGTGCCACAGTGAAAAAAAAGAAAAGAAACCAACGTAGACAAACAAAAGCATACGAAAAAAGTTAAGCAAAATAAATAAGAAAAAAGCGCTGAAAGACAGAAACAAATGTTAAGGAAATGCTGTGATTAACAGCAAAGGAGAGGTTAAAGTGAAATCACAAATGCCACAAGGTAGTCAAGAAGTTGCACGGGGAGTCCCCTAGAAGCTGCTCTTACTAATGAGTAAAACAAGGCAAAAACATAGAAAATAAAAATTGAATACTTGAAAAGAAAGAGTGAGAAAAAATCATATTATATTTTATTATAAAACAAGCACAAATTATAGCAGAGGATGGCAGCGAATAAAATGTTAGCTTGGGTTGAAAGCAGCTACAAACGGGCTTGGAGGGGCGCAGCTGAAAATGTTGCAGATGCCACTTAATGAGATGGTTATTATGATTAATTGGAAGTTGGCTAGATGCAGCAGAGCGTTGGAGAACGAGCTAAGATTCATATACAGATAAATATACAAAAAAAAGAAACGATTGCAGATACAGATACAGATACAGATGCAGATGCAGATGCAGATGCAGATACAGATGCAGATGCAGATGCAGATGCAGATGCAGATACAGATGCAGATGCAGATGCAGATGCAGATACAGATACAGATACAGATACAGATACAGATACAGATACAGATACAGATACAGATACAGATACAGAT
>JBAMCR010000609.1:0-14931 GCA_037075045.1 Mulgravea parasiatica
CTCCCCCCCCCACCCCCCCCCCCCCCCCCCCCCCCTCCCCCCCCCCCCCTCCCTCCCCCCCCTTTCCCCCCCCCCCCCCCCAACTTCCTGGCATTGAGTCCTTACATTTGGCATTGACTCTGCCAGATTTTGTTGGCCATTCTTCAGGGCTTCACCTTTTATGGGTTAAATGAATGCTGATTATTTCACTGTCGATTGACTCATTTGAGTTTTATTGTAATTGGAATTGGAATTTACCATTAATCAATTAAATTAACACTTATGTTTATTTGTGTGTGTTTAGGCATATGCAAGTGTACCACATGTCTGCGCATTTTAATAAAGTGTATATACATATGTACATACATATGATAGTAGACAGAGAACGTATGTATGCTTGGCAATCAATCGTCACACAATTGTTAATGTTGTAATTTGTGTCACCCCATGCTAGACTCATCCCCGATTCCAATCCCAATCCTAATTCCAATTCGAAATCCAATTCCAATCGTAATCCAAGTACGAGTACCGACCCATTGTCGTGGCCAGGTTCAGCCCCAGGTCCGTACATTAGGCAAACCGGCCACCACCCAATAATAAACATTAAACATCATGTAAATTTACTTTGAATTTCTGCTGGCTCTAGCTCCCGCTCTATTTCTTTCTCTCTCTCTTTCATGTGTATATAGTTGTATATACACATATATATAGTCTAGTATATGCAGAGTACCAAGTTTATTTTATCAATTTATTCAACTTATCCAGCAAGTGCATTCGATTGGCAAAAATACAAATTGCCATATGCTGAATAAAATAAAGGCGAACCGATGACCAAAACTAAATATTATATATAATATATATTAAATGTTCTACAGATCAATATCCTATATACCATAATATACACAAGTATTTAGGCAAGTATGAAAATATGCACAATGTTATGTATCTGTTGTACATATGTATGTATGTACATTTGCTGTTTATGTATGTAAATTCCATCGGGAAGTGTGGAGAGTTCATGAAAAACTGTTGAATGAAACATTTCCAATTTCCATCCGATTTTCAAATTCAAAATAAAATAATAATGAAATATACTCAAAGAATGTGCGTATGCAGGAGCCTGCATAAATTGTGTAGGCTTTGAAAATGAAATCGAATTAAATTAAGTTTAATTAATCGAATATATAAGTTTATTATTGTACTTGACGTCTGAAATATTGTGAGTATTTTGTGTAGTGCCCATTTTGAGAAACATCGCCAGAATTTTAATTAGCGATTCTTGAAGTTGCGATTTATAAAACGTATAATCATAGCGAGTGTTCATGCATACATACATACGTATATATATATAGTATAAGTGTATGAAGGGTATTGCACTCACCAGTTGGACTTGGCGTCAGCGACATCATGTCAAAGTGTATGTTCTTCTGCTCAAAGGAGTAGTCCTTGAGGAATGTTAGCTTCGCGCCGCGCGTCTTGGTGAGCCCGGTGACAGCATTGTTGATGCTCCGCAGATATTCGCGCTTTCCGAAGTTCGTGTGGGGGGCAATGAGGCCGATGTTCAGCTGCTCCTTGTTGGCGGCGACGCTTTTGCTTAGGCTGTTGCCGCCGTTGGTGAGGCGAAGCGCATTGGTGCACGTTGGTATTGCATAAATGAGGAGCATTAGTGGCAGAAGTTGCAGCCATGATGGTTTTCGAAAAGTGCATTTGCCAGATGCTGCTGTTGCCCATGTTGCTGTTGCTGTTGCTGTTACTCTTGTTGTTGTTGTTCGTGTTGTTGGTGTTGTTGATGGTGTTGTGCTTATATTGCTATTGTGATTTCTGTTGCTGTTGGCAGTGTTGCAGTTTTCGTCGTCGCTTCGTCTGCTCACATGTGCAGAGGCAATATTTAGTTTTGTATTGTATTTTGAATCCCCAGCACCAGCACCAGCAGCAGTTGCAGTTACAGTTGCAGAATGGCCTGTTGTTGTGATTGTTGTTGTTGTTGGCATTTGAGCATCGGTTCGCGCGGCCACAACAGTTGCTGTTGCAATTGTTACTAATGTTGCTGTGCCACATTTCAGTTTCACCTTTTTCGTTTTGTTGCTATCGCGCGTTAACTCATATTTGCTCCAACTGTTGTTGTTGTTGTAATTATTTCTGTTGCTGCTGCAGCTGTTTGCTGCTGAGCTGGATTGCTCACGTTCTTGCTGCTGTTGCTGCTGGTGTTGCTGGTGTTGCTGGCGTTGCTGGTGTTGGTGCTGTTGCACAGCATGGCGCATTGATTCGACCATAACCTACGTGTTGTGCTCAACTCGAGCTTTGTTTTGTTGTCGCCTTCTTACGTAATGTTGCTCCAATTATGTTTCTGATATAAAGTATGTACTTGTAGTATAATTATTTTATTTATTCTCAGCTGTTGTAGACGTTATTTGTGTTTGGTTTTTGGTTTTTAATTATGTGTCTTTTGTTTATTTACTTAAGTACCTGATTATCTTCTTTTATTGTTATACTATTCTTTGTGTTCTTCTCGTGTTGTCGTGTTTATTTAATGCATATTTACATTTATTCAAATTTCTTTCGTTTTATTTATTTATTATATATATAGCATGTATTTACTATATATTATTATTATTATTATTATTTTTATTATACAATAATATTAATGATCTTTGTTCTTTTTGGTGGATGGATTAGGTTCATTAACAGTTGCATCTGTTGCTCATCTCTATGTTGAATTTCAATGTTATATGTTATATGGTTTGTTATGCTATGTTACGAGTATCTTATGTTATGTTGCTGCTGCTGGCAAGGCGTGTCCTGCAGCCGATTTTCTTGCCGTTGTTGCTGGAGTCGTTTTCACCTTTTTCTCGGCTGAGTCAACGGCTCAGTTTCTTTTATTTGCAATGTATTGTTAATTTTAAACACGAAACACGAAACATGAACAGGTTCAAATGATTTATTTATTAAGTAAACACACACGCACACACACATTATAACATATACTGTATACACAAACATAACCTAAGCCAGCAGCAACACGGACAGCAACAACAGCAACAACAGCAACAGCAGTATCTGTAACGACTTGACGCCTTCCGTTTCCGTTAATAATTTGTTGCACGTTGGGGAATGAGCAAACACGGACAATTGAAAGTTGTAGTTGTTGTTGTTGTTACTGTTGCTGTTGTTGTAGCTGTTGTTGTTGTTGCTGTTGCTTTTCGGTAGCAACACTTGCTCGTTGTGCTCCACTGAGCGCCGGATGTGGACTGTTTGTATTTATGCACGCACAGGTGCCGCTTATTGTTGTTGTTGTTGAGTTGTTATTGCTGTTGTGTTGTTGTTATGTTGTTGTTGTGTTGTTGTGTTAGTAGAGCTAAGACCCAAATGAGTTCATATAAATTAAATTTAACGCCTCGCCTTGTACACGAAATACTATGTGTATATGCACAATATATACATAAATAAGTTAAAACAATAGACACATACATGTGCATACATACATTGTATTGTACAAAATGATGCATGTACAATTATTTACGCATATACATATGCACTAGTAAGTACACATACACTGCATGCATATGGCATATACTCCTAATTGGAAACATTGTAAGTAGATATTTAAGTGCATAGAAAGCATAGGCATATACAATACTTGTGCATATACCACACACCTCCGTCAACGGATGTGTATGCGTATTTGTATGTATCTACTGTCGCCTAAGAAATTTTGATGCGGATGTTTCCTTTAACTTTTGATTTATTTTTATAGCTGCCCCCATTTTTATAGCTGCCTCTTGAGTTAATTCTGAGTTTGCCGTTACTTTTGCTGCGACTGTTGTTGTTGTTGTTGTTGTTGTTGTTGCTGTTGCTGTTGCTGAAGCGTGAATTTGTCAAATTGGGTGGCCAAATTGCAATTAAAGCAGGAGGCGTAACTTGGGCAACAGTTATGACGTTTATAGGCATGGTTGTAATTATTATGATTGTTATGATTTATATTGTTGTATTTATTATAAGTATATACGAAAATCTCATGCACAAAAACACACACACACATTCATGTGTGTATGTACGATATTATAGCTCAGCAATTGCAATTGGCATTGCCTTTTCTAATAAATTATTTGATGAATATAGCATTATTTAGTTGTGCAGCTGTTACACTAAATATTATTATGATTATTATTATATTATTATTATTATTACTTGTATCATTATACTTAGTTTTTTTTAACAACAATATTATTGTTATTAATATTATCGAGTATTAGTATTTCTACTATGGAATATGGTTTTGAGTTATTTGCTTTCGCTTGAGCGTCGCAGCGGCTGCTTTTCATCGTAAAATATTGCTGCTTAGGTGGGCCCCGGGGTAGGTGGGGTGGGATAATGCGGTGGTGGGGTGGGCAGGTTTGAGATGGTTCGACTCGGCGCTCTGCTCTGGGAACGCATCTACGTCAGCACGCTGTCGATGGCGCGGCATCATCGTTCGGCTTTGCTCGTAGCCAGCCTTCGCTCGTATTTGTTCGGGTTGCAATTGGAGCTGAGGGCGTAGCTGTTGACGCTGTGAACTGGAAAACTGGGAACTGGGAGCTGGGAACTGGGAACTGGGAATCTGTGTTTGGCAACTGCTGATTGCTGCTGCGGGTGCTGCGTCCGGTATTCCTATCTAACACTTGGATACTATAAATGGGGCTGAGATAGGGGAGCAGATCTTAATCTTTGGCTTAGAATTTGCTCGGTGTCTTGAGCTCTAATATCTATAGATGTGTATGTACGTGTGCGTGTGCGTGGCTGTGTGTATGTGTGTGTGTGTGAGTCTGTTATTACTTTATTTCTGTGATTACTTTTGTGTAGGCTATATGGCTGTTAGGCTCAAGCCACAACAGACAATGACAAGACCAAAAGCAAAAGTAAAAAAACGACAACAAATGCATTACTTGCCGCAGCAGTAGCCAAAGACACAGAAGGTCACACAGCCAACCAATAAACAGACAGACACACGCACACTCACATACGTATGTATGCATAAAAAGCGACTTACGCACACACACACACACGCTTGTCAGCCATGCTATGCGCCTTATTTCTAATTTGTGTTGTTGCTGTTCTTGTTGCTGTTTTTTGGTCTA
The DNA here is from genome assembly GCA_037075045.1 of Mulgravea parasiatica. NCBI lineage: Eukaryota > Metazoa > Arthropoda > Insecta > Diptera > Drosophilidae > Mulgravea > Mulgravea parasiatica. The sequence continues at coordinate 5,094 of JBAMCR010000609.1, forward strand.
TGTCTATTTCTATGTTGTTGTCTGAGCCTTTGTTAAGCACATACATGTATGGTATACATATCATATATACAGTCATACGTATGTATATGGTGTCTGTATATACATATGTACATACATATATATCTACGTAGTAACGTAAGTACACAGACACCGGCTAAGTATTTATGCTATATGTTACAATATACGCATACATGCGCATAAATACATATTAAGACAACAGTATATACATACAGTATATACACATACACATACGTGATATCTGCTTGTGTGTGGGGCATCAATAAATTTCATCCTATAAAAACCCAATAAAAGACACTACTGTCCTCTGTTTGATGCTACTTTATTGGGATCTTACACCCCCTTGCCTTTCCTCTGCCCACTGCCTCCTTGCTCCTTATCAAACTCTCTCTCTCTCTCCCTCTATCTGTCTAAAATGTACATATATCTGTCGACTTCTAAGTCGAGTGTCTGCTCGACTACGCGCACCTGCTTACATACAATACAATACAATGCCCGCCTCTACTTATCGGACTTTTGCCTGTTTTGTTTATTTTTTTGGATGTTGTGATTGTGTATTGAGAAAATATATTAAAAATATACAATATTTAATCGCTAAATACATACGTGTACATACGTGTGGACTCTTAACATTAATCGAGATTAAGAAACTCGTTTTCCAATGTTTAGATCAGTTATCTCTTCTATAAAGCTCTCTGTCTCTCTCTGAATGTACATAAAGGTATAATAAAGGGTATATTTTAGTCAGATTGTTTCGTTGTAATGATTCTTGACATCAAGCATTGTTCGCTTTCTCTTTCTTGCTAGTTTTATGACTTTTTTGTGGTTTTGTTTGGTTGACTATCCTTGGCTGCACAGTATTAAGTGCTGTGATAATAGATGAAGTGCCATGGTATACCCTACAAATAACATATACAGAGCTAATCGAAACATATGCATATGTATGTATATGCTTGTTTTTAAACCTGTGTAAAACTATAAATAATCTTCAAACATTTTATATTTGATTAAATCGGAATGTCAAGATATAAAAGTAGTTTTTTAGTTATATATATATTTCTATGTACTATATATGTGTATGTACTATATTTCATTTAATATGTATAATACATACATACATTCATATGGATATACTATATGTATTATTAAAACTCCCGATTTTGTCATAATATTGCAGTTTTTATCAAGTTAGAATTTATATTTACCAAATCGAGCGAATTGTAATTGTGAGCGTCTAAAAATGAATATATTGAAATTAAATTAATTTTGTATAAGTTAATTAATTAACTTAATGACTATCTTTTTAATTTCTTGTTGCTGTTTAATGTTTTTTATTTAATGTAACGGGTCAACGGCTGCTGGGCAACGCGTCGTGTGCTAATTTTGTTGTCTATCCTTGTCTTTTCGTATTTATTTATATTTTTTATTTATTTTCTGGCACCTAGTGCGGCCCTTGTGACAGTTTTTATATTAACTTACGGCAGACCCTGCCGCGCTGATGGTATGTGCTAAGGATTGTTGCAATTTTATTGTTGTTTGTTGTTGTTATTGTCGTCGCTGTCTTATATGCCAACTTTTGCTTTCATTTTCTGACATCCCAATTCCCACCCGCCCCCGCAATTCTACTCATCGCTCTCCCCCGCTTTCCTCCAACTCCGCCTCCACCTCTACCTCTTCCTTCTTTTTTACTCGAACTGTGTTTGTACCGTTAAGTTCGTCTTCCAAACTTGCAAGTTGGCTGCGACCGTCGACCGTTGTCAGTTTGCGTATTGTTACGCATATTCTATTGCTTCTTATGCTTCTTCTGCGTCGTCTCATTTTTTCTCATTCTTGTTGTGCTGTTTGTTGTTGCTATTCCTGCTCCTTAGGCAGCTGCTTATTAGTTTTGTGCCCACTGCCACTTTCGCTGCTTTGTTGTCGTCGGCCGCATTTACGGAACGGCGCACAGTGGCGCATTTTGAGTATTTGGTGTCAAAAAATTATATCAATTGAAATAATAAAAGAAACATTGCTTATGTAACTGGTTCAACTTTGCAAATCTGTAGCTCCTAAACTACTTATGCAATTTAAAAAATTCATTCCATTTGTCATCTCTGGAAAGTTCTCTATCGGATGGAAGTATTAAAAATGTTGGTTTTTTTTTAGAAACCCGGCAACATGCGCCATCGTGCGACGTGTCAGCAGCAAGCAAGCAACAACAACACAAAAAAAAGAAAAACAAAAACTAAGAAACTAAGAAAAACAGCAGAACCAACAACATATGTATGTATAGTACATAGGTTGAAAGTAAAACAAAAACAATAGCAACACTTTAACTTGAAAGTGTGCACTGCAAAATACCCTCAATTGTCGTTTGTATGTATTCAAATACCGTACATAAATATAACGGATAATAATAATAGTAATCGTTTACTGTTTTCCGTTTAACTTAATTTAATTTTGCTTATGGTATGAAATATCGATTAGGCATATGCTCTGAATATTTATATCTTTGCTTGCAGATTTTCAGTTTGAATATTATAATATAAATTATAATACCGTAGTAATAAATATTATAGAAGAATAACTTTTTCAAACATTTCTCGGAATTTATAGCTCTGTCATGTTGAGTGGTTGTTGGAATACCCTATTTTTTTTACTGATTTTCAATTGGAGCAGGGTGTAACAACTAACGGCAAAGAAAAATGGGGCGTGTTATCTTTCTGACGTTGATGGTGTGCGATTCTTTTACAACAACAACCACAACAGCAACAAGAGAAATGAGTATGTATGTAAGAGTGTATGTGCTCGGACATCTATACACACATTCACACTCTCATACACGGAGAATTCATTTAGTTGATAAACATTCGTTTTAGTTCTGTTTTCTGTTTTTTGTTGGCATTTGAGCTTTTTTAAATTTGTTTGCGAATTTTGTTTTTCTTGTTGTGTGCTTTGACACTATGCTTTGCTTGTGTGTGTGTGTGTGTGTGTGTGTGTGTGTGGCACACACATGCATGAACAAGGCAAAAGTTTTCAACTCTGCAACGAAGTGGCAACAATAGTTTTCCTGTTGATCACCTACAATATTATGTTGGCAACACCTCTCCAATTTGTTAGCATTTTCGGTAACTTGGTGCTTTCGGCTCTATTTTTGCTGTTCCTTTAATTTTCTGACACTTCTTTTTTGTTTTCCGCTTTGTCGTCACACTTTAATAGTCACTGCACTTGAACAAAAATATAGAAAAAACAAAAAACAACTAAGGTTTAACATTTCAAGCTTGCAACACTGTGAGCACGTGCAACTGACGCTCATCTTGAAGCTCGTCAAAAAGTGTTGCATACTTTAACGCAGAGCTAAATTGAAATTCAACGCATAACATACGCGTACACAAGGGAACAGCTAATACGGTTGGAGTTAAGAGGCGTAGGGGGTTGGTTAGGGGGCTAGTCGTATTTATGCACCCATTTTGAAAACTAACAATCTAACAACATAAACAAACATTGAAAAAAAAATGGAAAATTACACCATAAGCGACTGCGCTTTGGTCAGCGACGCGTACTTTTGATTACAATTGCTTGAAACTTGCTGGTGTTGTTGCTTCTTGTTCCTAAGGCTTTTTTCACTCTTTGGACTTTTTTTATTTTTCATTTTGTTATTATTGCTGCCGCTCGGCTTGTTTAGAAGCCATGTTGACTGTGGGCGGTGGGGAGCGGCGCGTAAAAGAGAATACACAGAAGCAGAAAATGAAACAAGAAACAAGTCCACACCCAAAAATTCAAAGGCACGCACGACGTCGATGTCGACGTCGACAACGGCGCATACATACACATACATATACACATACATATGCGTGTATGTGTACACATGCACGCACATACACATACACATACACATACATATTCATATCCACATCCACACAGACACGTTATTATGTATTTCTGTGAGCTGAATTTGTGGCCTGGATTTGTGCTAACTGTTTTTGGCTTTTGTCAACGGTTTCTCTTTTTTTAGTTTTTATTTTGCTTCTCATTTTTTGTTTTTTTTTTTGGGTTTTTTGTTTTTTGATTTTGATGTGTTTTAATTTGGCCTGCTTACATACACTTATACTATACAGTTAACTGTTATAGCCAACGTTGTTCTGCCGATGTCATAAGCTAGTTGTCGTGTTAGTCGTCAGTCGTTAGTCGTTAATCGTCAGGCACAAAACGTTATTTGGCAGCTTAATTGATTAGATAGCCAAAAAGATAACCAGCTAGGACCCCCACCGTGCTCACCACTGTGAGGTGTTTAGTGTTTAGTTCAGTTTAGTTTCGTTTCGTCTCCTTTGGTTTCATTTCATTTCGTTCAACTGTTTTCAGTTTATTTTCATGTTATGACCAACCAACCGTTGTCGTTCTCGTTGTCGTCACGCGCTTATTTTGGCCACAATTGTTAGCCCCCGCAATCAGAATGCGATGCCGTTACCGTTACCGTTGCCGTTGCCGTTACCTTTACCGTTGCCGATGCGAACTGAATGCGACGAGCAACGATGTGGCACTGCCAATCTGGGCCAAAAGCAGAAGCGTTACTGCCACCACAGTAGAAGTTTCAGCAGCGACAAGTTCACAGCAAAATGGATGCTGATTACGAAATTTACAAAAACTCCTTACACACACACACACGCACACACATACGCGCGCGTACAAGTGAAATAGTATTTGTATTCTCACAATTGACATTGTGATTTTTTGCGCTCTCCTCTTTTTGCGTGTTGTTCTTTCTCTCTTCTTCAATTGCGCTCTACGCTCTGCTTCGTTAACTATCGACAGAGGGCGGGCGAGATGGAGAGGGTCGCAACAGGGCGCTGAAGTCGTCATACTAGCATCCTCACGTACGTCAATGTCAAAGGAGCGCGCAAGCTTTCTGGAATGCTGCGCGCCAATTTTGCGTCTCTCAGTTATTGCTCTCTTTCACTTTCACTCTCTCACTATCTCAATCTCTCAGTCCATCACGTTGTGAGCCAAACCCATTTTTCAAGTGTTTCTCCACTCTCTACTCTCCCTACGAGTATTGTAGTTGTTGGCTGCTATCCAAGAGCAGCACGCGTATTTGTTGGGTGCTGCCAGATGTTTTGAGAATTGCCCAAACACATTTCGATTATTTTTAATCGAGAAAATAATTTAGAATTTAACGTAATTCGGAATGGATTCAGTTGAATTCAGTTTCATGAGAATAATCTAGTTACCATACATTGCCATCTTCTGCAAGGAAAAGGATGCAAAGCAACGCAGCACAAAGGACGATTAAGAGAGAGGGAGAGAGAGCATATCGCTGAGAGTAAGTGAATGCTGCGCAGGACTTTACAAACAACGCCTGTGACAGCATATCAGAGTCGTATGAAGCGAGCCACCCTAGCTGGGTCAGGGCCCGATTTGGTTGCTTCAGCTTCCTTCGATGTGGCTCGGGTCGTCTTTGGCAGAGTGGAAAAACCACGTGTTGATTTGTTTTGATTATGCGCATTCTGCCTTTGAAACTTTCCTAATTGAATCCTTTTGCGAAATCGTATCGTCCAGGCCTGGCCAAGCTGCGTAGCGGGGCAGTACCTGCAGAGAAGCAACTGCTTGCTGCTTGGCAGGCGCATTTACTTGCCATCTCCATGTGCCACCAGCACCGCCGTTACCTTTTTTTATTGCTTTTGAGGTCGCTGTTGCCGAAGGGTGCGTTGTCGTCATTGTTAGGACGGCATGAGATTTTATGCCCTTGCGGTGACCATTTCCATTGTTTATCACGCAACGTAGACAGATTATGCTGGGAAAGCAGGCACCGGATAGTTTGGACTACGAATTCTCGATCCTGATAAGAAGAATAAATTGAATTCACATAAATTCATGCACAGGATATTTATTTCTTTGATAAGGAACTATTTTAATCAACAGCCCATTAAAATAATTTCCAATCGCCTTTTTTTCATTAATTAAAATTTAAATTGAACTTTTTAAAGTTAATATTGCAACATTTGCTTCAACAATTGTTTACATGCAACATTCTGTTTGTGCCTCCGATTGTGAGATTGTGAGAGTATTTCAATTGGGGTATGTTGCAATTATTGTTTTCCCTTTTTTTTTTTGGTTCTTCCCTTTCTCTTCTATCTGTCTTTTTCACTCTCTCTTTCTCCCCCTCTCTTTCTCTCCCTCTCTCTCTCTCTCTCTCTCTCTCTCTTATTCGCTTTCTTACTCCTCCGTCTCATTCTAGCTAGCGTTGAGCTTGTGTGAGAAGCATCTTCGGCGTGTAAACGCTTTGTAGCCTTAACTCGGGCTGCCACTTGGCCACTTGGCCAGTTAGCCAGTAAATTAATAAATTGCCTGTATAAACGTGGCTCGTTTTGCGATATTTGATTGAGGGGTGACAGGGGCAAGTGGGTGGGTATGAATTTTGACATGTCAATGATAGATGCTCTGTTAAAGTGGAGTACGGAGAGCGAGAGACAATAAGAGAGAGAGAGAGAGTAAGAGCGAGAGCGTGTGTGTGTGAGAGAGAGAGAGAGAAAGCAGAATTCCAAGGTCAAACCAAAAGCCGCTTTATCCACTTGGCAGACGCACGGCTTCAACGGATGTTTGTGAGAATAAAAGATAAACCTTACTTTAATATACATATATACCATATACTCGTACATTGTATATGATAAACACTTTGTTCCGAAGCAATCTGGACAAGTATACATACTATACTATATACACAAGGCGATTGTATGTAGAGTGAATCAAATCTCAAAATAAATAATATTAGAGCCATTATCAAACTTGTGTTTGCATGGGTCACAAAGTAATTAAAAGCGAAAGCCGTCAGGCTCACCATGTCTGCATCAAGTAGTGTATGTACTTGTATGTATGTGTATGTTTATGTGTGAGGAAGGGACAGACGCGGACAGTGGTGTGGGTCTGTGTATCTGGAAAAAATATTTGTTTGGATGGCGCAGATTGGGTGAAAGTCCGTCGGATGTCATCGTCAATGCCAACAGAATTTGCCCATATCTTAAAACAGCACTCAAGCAAACACACACACACACACACACACACACACACACACACATACATACGTATATGTACATTATTATTGTCATTATTATCATTATCATTACCATCATCATCATCATCATCATCATCATCATCATCATCATCACCATCACCATCATCATTATCATGTTCATATTCATTGTTTAGGGCGGAATCCGAAACGCTTAAAACTCGTTTCTGGGCGTTGTACCAGCAAGCATTTATTGTTGGTAAATTTGCTTTTCCCCAGTTGCCGCGCCAATGCACGCAAACTCACACACAAATATATGTATATGTATATGTATATGTTTATTTATTTTTATTTATATTATATAGTAAATATTCTTATATACACTACACGGCACTAGAGGCAGATGCTGTGCGGCAAGTAACATCATCCGCTGCGCCGCAGTGGCAAATTGCGAGGCAGGTGGACGAAGTAATGTTTTTTTTTTGTGCTAGTTGTTGTTGTCGTATTTGAGGTCCTTCGGCTATGGCCTCGGCGATTAAAGCAATTTTCCACATCATTGAATTGTGCTCAAGTCAGAGGACGTGCGTCAATTAGGCATGAGGCCCTAGGTTAATACGACGAGTTCAAGTTCCGGAGTTAAAGTTCGGAATGCCGCGCGATTCCAATCCAATCGCATGCGATTTGCATAATTTACTGTCGTTTACTATTTATTAGGATCCTGGAATCCTTGGAGCTAACTCATAGGCCGTCAAATAGAAATATCTTGTATATTTTGGTTGAATTCTTAAGACAAACCTAATATGACAAATAAGAAATTGATGTTTTCGTAATGAGAGATCTTACTATATATTTATAACATACAACACCATTTTCAATAAATCAATTTTAATATTATAAAACAATATTAATAAAATACGCACAAAATAGGCAAAACTAGGTATGGGAAATGAGAATTGTTTATTTACCAACTTTAAACTGTGTTAAACAATAACATAACATCACCCATACGCCCTGTATGCCCGGCTTCAAATGGCCATTGACTCAGCTGTCCGTAACGAATATTTAAAATTATAAAGGACTTCAATGAAGTAACACTAAAAATAATTGAGAAGGCTTGACCAATCCTGCTAGAGTTTGTTTCGCCAGCGATTAAAGTGAATGGAGATCCAAGAATCCCTCCCCTGGCCGTGCCTGTCCCGGGATATGTGCACTCAAATCTTCTCTAACCTCTGAGTTACTTGCGTAACTGCGTGGCAGTATTGATACGGCAAGTGAAATATCCTTTGGAAGGGTAGACAAATGAAATGTAAGAAAAAGGACATCCACAGGCAAGTGATGCATTGGCTCGTGAGGGATAAGTGTAATGATCCAGCCCGGAGAATAAGATAGATACGGCAACGGAAGGGGAGATTGCGATGCAGATACAGATACAGATAGAGAATACAATCACAGCACGCACACACACATAAACATGCGAAAATATACGTGCCGCTTACACTTCGCCACGCCCCACGCTCCACGCCCCCCGTTGTTGAATTCAATTTATATATAACACATACGTGCTAGAGTCTCGGCAAACTGTCGTTGAGAAGAAGTTAATATTGTGTGAAGGTGAAAATGGGCAACAGCGTATGGTATGCGGGGGGATGGGGATGGGAGTGGGGGTGTTAGTGGTAGTGGGGGTCAGAAGTCAAGAAGTTTCAGATTTACCAATGCCATGTTTTTGGAACCGATTGCTGCATACTTTTGAGCGCATCTCCAATAGTGTACAAATATGTACACACACACACACACAAACACACACTCATATGTACGTGTATATCTAGCAACAATTGCCGCATAGTTTTAGGCGAATCTCAGTCGAAGCGTAAATAACATACCATAAGTAAGCACATGCACACATCAAATATTCCAATTGCTTCGCTTGAGTGTACACACACATGTATGTATGTATGTATGTATGTATGTATGTATGTATGTACGTACTACGTACATGCCAACAATGAACCGAATGGCAGGCATCCGCCCATTCGTGACACACATCGCCAGGACACCGATTTTTAATCAGACTGACAAAGTGAGTGTGGGTGTGGGTGTAGGGGTAGGTGTGTGTGTGTGTGTGTGTGTGTGTGTGTGTGTGTGTGTGTGTGTGTGTGTGTGTGTGTGTGTGTGTGTGTGATATACTACCATATACTCGGATTTGTAATATTTTTGCAATATTTCCGACAACAATGGGCATAGAATATGTATGTATATGTGTATGTATACGAATAAAATGAAATGAAATTCCCAACAAACAGAAAGATACGATGACACCATATACTCGTCATATGTTCTTTATTTTTCTGTATGTTGTATTTTGCATAAATAATATAAAATATGATATTAGATCGACCAAATATCAGATCGAGCAAAGATTCGTATGTGAATGCTCTCAGTTTCCATTTTGGACTTGATGGGCTGGCAGGTGTCCGTGCGTATTAACTGCTTCTGCTGTTTAAACTCTTCTGTGTGGGTGTGAGGTGTAAACAAACAGTTAACAGCCAATAATGAAAGACACATACATGCACACGTATACAACGAGCAACCGAGCGACGAACTGTCTGAGCGATTTACCAACTTTCCGACTGGGCTAACAAATGTTTGCCTTGCACGCACATGGCTCGGCTGGTGAGGCTCTTGGCTTTTTGGTTTGGTTTGGCACAAGTGTTTATTTGAGTGATAACCCATGTCCAAATACACGCACACTCATGCACACCCACACACACACACACACACACACACACACACACACACACACACACACACACACACACACACACACACACACACACA
>JBAMCR010000610.1:0-14926 GCA_037075045.1 Mulgravea parasiatica
ATTATTATTATTATTATTATTATTATTATTATTATTATTATTATTATTATTATTATTATTATTATTATTATTATTTATTTATTGTATCTCTAAAATTTCAACTGGACCACCAGTTTGCATGATCAGTTTAGATTATGTTGACTATCAACTGATCAGTTGATCAGTGATCAACATCTCCAGTCGAGTCCTCGATGGCTACAACTTTCTCGGAGTGGTGCAGGCAACTTGTTTGCAACTTGCAGCTAGATCTGGAAAATGTTCATTACGTGGCCAAATTGCTGTTGTTGTTGTTGTTGGCACTGGATATAGACAGACTACTTATAAATATATGAAATCGAGTCTAGCCAGTTGTTTTTATTTATTTATTTATTTTATTTTAAACTGCTTTTTTTATTAATTGTCCATTTTCCTTCTTTTCTTTTTTGTAGAGCTAACTTGAATTATTTTCGTTTTATTTATTTTATCTGACAATGGGTTCCAAGTTCATGGTGAAATTACAAAAAAAAAAAATTAATAATAATAATAATCGCTTTGCATCTTATCACTTAAATGATAATAAAAAAAAAGTAATAATACAAATGATAAAAAAAAACCAACAAAGAGACTTTGATTATTTGAGTGTTAAAAAAAGCGATTGTTTCTATTATAAATCTAATATAATATTAATTAAATTCCCAACATTTACTGCATAAAAATTAAATACTTTTATGAAGAGAATGCAAATTTAAAAATCGGATAATATTTTTATTTTATATTTAAAAATGAAAAAAAGCACAAACCACAGACACATTTCAACAATTATTGAATTATTGAATTTAGTTAATACCTCAAAACAAAAAACATTCGAATATATTGTAACATATATTGTAAAATATAATTTAATTAATTACGAGCACCTACAGCGAAATATATCGAAACGCTGAAAACTCAGCGTGAAATAATTGCGACGCGTATTTTTATGGAATTTTATCGATCCCGGCATGTTAATTTTAATTTAATTATTGATAGACACAAATCACATTGTAAATAAATAATATAAATATTCAAATGGTTTAAAGACAAAAACAAAACAAAAAAAAAAACACACACAGAATGAAAGAAGAGCACGTGTGAGTTAACAAGAAAATGAAGGAAAATGACGATGTTGACTGGGCGAGCGTCGATGGCAGCCTGAACCAAGTTCAAGCGATCGCCAAAGTTATTCACCCAAAACGCCAACGGCAATAAAAAATCAAGTTGCCACGCGATTTACGAGTTGACGTTGCAGACATGTTGTTGCAGTCGCAGAGACTTGTCTACAACAAACACGTTCACTTTCAATTGGTAAAAGTTTCACACACATACACACACACATACACACACACACACACACACACACAAGCCGAACAAGTGCTGTCAGCGCGGGTGGTGGTTGCCACATGCCACATGCCACATAAGCCATTGTCATAATTGAGGAGCCTCTTTATGTACATACACATGCATATGTACATACACACATACACTCATACACACACATACATATATGCATTTCCTTATTGCCCATCGATTGTTGCAAGGGAATTTTCATATTAACAGTGCTGCTAATCTGTCAAATACACTGCTTAGCCTCGACAAAGTTGAACATGCCACATGTGGCAAGTCTTTATAATAGCATACGCCGATATTGGGTTTCTCTCTCAATTTCATGCCCATTTAAAGCTGATCATTTGAGTGCACACAATGACAATGTTTGCCCCATGCGTATGTATACTTATCGTAGGCACTTTTCACTTTATTTCTTTCTCCGATTTTCGCTTGCCTCATTAATGCACTTCCTTCCATTTCATTGTTTTGCAGCTATTTATTGTATTTATTTCCTACCAAGTGTATGTACACTGCCATATACATACATGGTAATATTCATTTGCTTTTCTTTTTGGTGTGAACTTGCAATTCTTTCATGAAAATGGTATTTATTGTATTACAAGTGTATATGGTAGGCAATTCACAAATGAAATGAATATTATGAGTCAACTTGAGTCAAACACTCATTTCTTGGTCATTGTCTTTGCCAGGCTACTATTAAAATAGAAATACAAATCTCACAACGTTTTGGATAAACATAGTCTACCAGTTTCTTTCTTTTAATGCAATAATATTAATTTAATTATGTATAATTGTTGTATTTCTTTTAAGTTGCAAATTCAGATTGTGTAAAATGTAATTAATTATCATATTTCGTGAATGTGAATTAAATTCAATTAATTGACTATTTGATTTATATATTCCATATCCATTCAGTCCGTCTCGGCGCATAATACAATAATATTTATTTATTTAGCCAAGTGTGACTTTAAACACTTTTCGACCTGTCAATTTGCGCCAATGAATTTGTCCCAAAACAAAATCAAAGTGGGAAAACGAAAAATGCCAAAAGAAAATAAAACAAAATACAACAAAAAAAAAAAAATAACTCAAGTCACGTTTGGCCAATGGCCAACGGCGTTTGGGGCAATTCCAGTTTGGAGCTGTCCAACAGGATCGAGAGCTCGCTCTCTAGTTGTATTTACCACTAATTGATCAATCAATATGGCCAGAAAGTGGCAGTGGCTGTGGCAGTGGCAATGTCAAAGACCTTGTCAATTTTGTAAATTTTGCGAACTGAAAGTGATGAATTTGTTGAAATAATTAATTGTTTAATTGCTGATTGAACGATTCTTATTAACAATGGGCCGATTTATCAATAACAAGGCATAAGTGTGATTAACTATATATTCTGAACATACGGATATCTGATATATTCATATTCGTATTCGTATTTGTATTCGTATTTGTATTCGTATTTGTATTCGTATTTGTATTCGTATTTGTATTCATATTCATACTCGACTTGCACTCATAATCGCTATTTGGAATGTAATTTGCCATGGTTGGTCTTCTTTTCAAAATACCTAAAGCACTTCCGCCTGTGATGAGACCTGCGATTGTTGGCCGTAGTCGATGTGGACGCGGCAGCTGAACTTGTGCTGGGGGCATCGGATGCACATGTGTTCATGCCCATGGTAAGTATCTCTGGATTGGGCCACAATGGCATATCGGGCTCGGCAATTTTCACGTCCGACAAATGAGTTTCCAACATATCCAGCTGACGTCTCGATGCAACACGTGGATCCAATGAGCTCATAAAAAGCGTCGCATTTCCCACACTATAGATCACATATTTATCCTTAATATTTAGACCATTTGGCAGCTCATCAGAAGATTCATCTACATCGTCATCCTCCGGCTTATCGCTTAGCTTTGTTTCGCTCAATTTCATCAACAATTCTGATTCCGCCTCGGTCTGCGTTTGCTTCTGGGCCACTTGACGCATCATTTTCTTATGCATTAGGCTGTTGCTGCAGCTGCTGTTGGTGCGGCTGCTGTTGCTGCTACTGTTGCTGCTGCTCGTGTTGCTGCTAGTGCTAGTGTTGCTGTCGCTTTTGTTTTTGCTGCTGCTACTGCTGGTATTTAAATGAGGCCTATTATCGACAAGATCCGACCAGCCCAAACTTGAACCATCAGTGCTCATTGCTTCGGATTTGAAATTTGATTTGTTTATTTAGGATGAATTTCGTAATTAGTTTTTGTAAACCGAAATTATATTATGCCCAAACTAATTTGAAATTTCTATAATGCCATATTCAAAGGCAACTCAGTTGTCTACTCGAATTTTCAAATTTCCCATTTTCAGTTGCCCATTTTCGAAGTTTAACAATCAATATTCGATCTAATACTGCAGATGTTGCCACATGACCAAAGATATTGTTGCAAATCAATCAGCAATAATAAATCCAATAAATATATTTAATATAATACGCAACATACCTGATATTGTGGACATGGTTCGATTGTGATTGCCACGAACCAATTCCGAAGGTCGCAGACTTGGCTCCTCAACAACCTCGAGACCCGAATCCGAGTCGACAGCATCCTCGGCGGCAACAGCAGCAACAGTTGCTGGCGTTGTGTTGCCAAAATGATTTTTCTTGTAGATGCTATTGCCATTGTTGTTGTTGTTGTTGCTGTTGTTGCTCATCGAATCCGTATTCAAATTGTTGCACTGCACTGGGGCACGCAATGGTGGCGGCAATGGCGGCGGTGGGGGTCCATTCACTGAACGATACAAAAACAATAAAATACGAATAAATAAAATTTAATTTATGAGTTTTTTTGTTTTGTAATTTTTCCTTTTTATTTAAACTCACCCACTGCCAAATTTTGCATTGGGGGCGCCGATGAGACACGCTTTAAATTTCTATTGTTTATGTTGTTGCTGTTATTGTTGCTATTGTTGTTGTTGTTGTTGTTATTATTATTGTTGCTGTTATTGTTGCTATTGGCAATATTTGGATTGCTGTTAAGCATCGTTGCATCCGCCAAGTTGTTGCGAATCATGGAATTCTTGTGCGTCTGCTTGGTGCGCTCGGCAACATCTTCGGGCGGACAGACGCTCTCGTAGGTGTCGCTCTTGATGCCGCCATTGAGCAGCTGATTCTTCAGATTCTGATTTAGATTGAGATTCACATTCTTGCCACTGTAGTTATCCTTGACAGATGATTCGTATTTGCTGCTGTGCAAGCCAATCATTGAGTGCGACTTGTTGCGATTCAACAGGCTGATGTTATTGTTGTTGTTGTTGCTGTTGCTGTTGCTGCTGCTATTATTGTTACTGCCGCCGTTGTTGTTGGTGTTGCTGTTATAGTTGTTGCGCTTGTTATTCAAATGCTATTCACATTGAAGTCAAAGAGACGTTAAGAGATAAATTAGATGTTATGATTGATTGATTAAACGAACCCAAAACTCAAAACTTTTAATTCAGAATTAGGTGCGAAATAAAAAAAAACCCAATATTTGATTGGAAAATATTTATGTAACTCACATGATTGCTATATTGCAGGACGATGTCAGTGCTGCGCGTGGAACTGGCGCTGGCTGACCGTGAATGGGAGCCACTGTCCCTAGAACGAGATCTGCCAATAATATATTTATGCTGTTGCTGCTGCAGTTGTTGCTGTTGATGCTGTTGTTGATGCTGCTGCTGTTGCTGTTGCTGGTGCTGCTGCTGCAGCTGATGATGATGATGATGTTGCAGTTGTTGCTGCTGATGCTGATGCTGATGCTGATGCTGCTTGCGAGACTCTTCGCGCACCAAATAAATATCCTCATAGTCATGATCGCCGTTCTGATTGCTATTGCTGATGTTGTTGCTGCTGCCGCTGCCATTAGCAACATTCTTATGCTGCTTGTAGTTGCTGCTGTTGTTGGTATTGTTGTTGTTGTTGTTGTTGTTGCTGCTGCTGCCACCGATGTTACTGTTGTTGTTGTTGTTGTTGTTGCTCTTAGCATTGCTGCTGCTGTGGCGATTGAAACTCTGACTGCGCATCTGATGACTGTGAATATTATGACTGTGATGGTGACTATTGCTTTTTGGCGAATTGAAACTGGACGACATGGAGACGGACTCATCGGAGCCGCTGCCAGCGCCACTTGAGCTCGAATGGACATCAGCCTGAATGGTCATAATGGCATTGCCCGGCTTCGATTGCATTCCATGCAAGCCATGTGGCATCGGATGCTGCTTGGAGCTGCTGCAGTCCGAATCCACAAACAGATCACGAACCCGATTATATATAATCTCCTGCGGATCGTGCAGGAAGAACGATTCACCCGATATGCTGCCATTCGGCGAGGGTGTGGCATACATGCCGCTATTACGCATTGGATTCACATAAAGCCCATCATTCGGCAGCATTGCACCGCCCGTACCAGCTCCTCCAGCTGCTCCATTGCAACCATATAGCTTCTCTGAGGAACTACGAGATTGCTGCGAATATAAAGCATCGCTGTTCTTGCGCGTTATTCCAACGCCGATACCGACGCCAACGCCAACGCCAACGCCAACACCAACACCAACACCGCCGCCAACACCAGCAGCAGCAGCTGCAGTCACAGCTGGGGGATGCAGATAGAAAGGTTCCACATCGGAGCTGAGGGTGGACGAAGATTTTGATTTAATAGTATTGCTGCGACTCGTCTGCTTGCTGGAATTTGTATTGGAGTTGCAGCTGCTGCTTAGGTGCAGCTGCTGCTGCTGCTGCTGTTGTTGCTGTTGCTGCTGTTGCTGCTGTTGACGTTGTGAGTTGCTCTTGTTGTTGTAATCCACTGTGGTGCCATGCTGCACCAACACGTTGAGGCACTGTAACAGAAGCCAAACGGTTAGGTATTCATTGTATACAATATAGAGAGAGCTCAACAGTGGCATGCAACTCACCTCAACCTGTTGATTCTCGGCGGCATCATTGATCGGAGATTTGCCATATTTGTCGAGCGACAATTTGGCGCCGTGGTTCAATAGCCAGCGCACCACCGAAAGGTGGCCACGTGAGGCGGCAAAATGCAAAGGCGTCGCACCATCGCCATCACGCAAGTTGGGATCAACGCCCTGATCCTGCACCTACAAGTATAAACAAAAGAGCAAAAATTAATAATAATAAAATTAACAAACCGAAAAGAAGAACAAAAAACAACAAATATTTATCGATTATTACATATTGCAATATTTATTTTAATTAAATTGAATGCATTCAATGTTTTTTAAGTAAATTAAGTGATTCATAAAAATTTAATTTCGTTTTAATTTTTCAATTTAGTTTTTTTTTTGTATTTTACACTAAATAAACAAATAAATACCCTAAGCACAAAAAAGCAAAAAAAAGTTAATATTATTGTAACATATTATTATTAATTTGTATTATTTATTAATATATTTTAAATATCTCACAATAAAATAAAATATTAAAAAAAAAAATTTTTAAAAAAATGTTATAAAAATATTATAAAATGTTGTCAAACTGTTTTCTGTTTTCTCTTCTCAATGTGTACACATATTTGACGTAAATACTCGTACGTTTTCATATGCTCCACAAGGATTTGAACTGTAAAGTGTCAATCGTGAGTTGTCACTTGTTGCATGATGTTGTTTACGTTGCTTGTGTGGCACATAGATGCACACACTTGCGTGTGTGTGTGTGTGTGTGGAAAGTAGCTGGCAATGCAAAACTATTTAGTTCAATTTAGAAAGGCGATTTTCAACTGGCACCCGAAGTCGGCCTGACAAGATGTCCAGTTTATGTCGCAGCGTTCAGCTAATCTTAACAGAGATGCAAGCACACACACACAAACACAGAGAGAGAGAGAGAGAGATAGAGAGAGAGAGAGAGAGAGAGAGGGAAAGAAATAGAAATGAACATATGCATAGCCCACGCATGAATAACATTCATTTTTATTGTCAATTGGAATATTCTCCATTTCTCTGAGCATTGCAACTGCTCCAGTTTTTCTTCTTCTGGTTTTCTATGCTCACTTTTTGGCCTTTTTTTTGGCTTGTTTTCTTGTTTTTTTTTTCGTTTTTGTTTTGTTTTGTTTCTTTGCCAGGCTTTGGGCTAGCGGGAAAATGTTAATCCATTTAATAAATTGCATGGTAGAGAGGCGACAAACTGGTCAATGATTCGCAACCGTTAGAAGAGAAACCAGGACAACAACTGGCACAGCGAGCATATGGGAGAAGGCCAACAAGCTCCTTGCGGTAAAACAAAACAACAACAAAACACAAAATACTTACAAAAAAAAAAAAAAACGAAAAACGAAAAACCAAAAACAAGTTCATTTTGGCCCCATTTCCTGCCTTATTTCTTCTTTTTATTTTTTCAATTGCATTTCATGTTAAGACATTTCGCAATTGCAAAGCGCTTTTAAATTAGAGTATAAATGCAACAATAACAAAAAAATATATATATAAAAGTTAATGAATGTATAAAGTTGAAAATACGATCGTGTTCTACCATATACTCACCATCCATTTGAGGCAATCCAAGCAGCCCATTTGTGAAGCGGCATGGATCGGTGCCATGCCATCGCGTGCTCGCACATACAGCGAACCGCCGGCTTCGAGTACCAGAAATTTCAGCACCTCCAAATGGCCCTCCTGTGCTGCCAAATAAACGGGCGTGACATCATTGTCCATTTGCGTATTGGCGCTGTGAATATGAATCGAATCCAAATCAAATCATGTCCAAATCAGTTCAATTAAAGCCAACAACTTTGGCTAATTATTTCTCAAGTTCTACGTTTAAGTCTTTTGTTTTTTTTTTTTAGTTTTTAGTGTTTAGTTTATTTTTTTATTTGTTTTTGTTGTAAATTTTGTTTTATATTCTTGATCTGGGCTAATGAGCAAAAGCAAAGGCAGTAAAGTCGCTAATACCTCTTGCGTAAAAACAAGCTAATGACACCGTAGTATTAATGTAATATAAGTATATACGTAATACATATGTATATGTTAGTATATATTAAAGTTTCATCAATGCCAACATCAAAACAAATTTCGCACTTTTTTGCATTAAAATTGTCATCTTAAGTTCAGTTCAGTTTTTGTTGCAACAGAATGAAAAATGATCTAACGTATGTGCAACATTCCGTTCTTGATCATACAGAATCATAATCATTAATCAATATAAATACCTATGTATACATACACACATATTGTGTGGTAATTAATTAATTTTAAAATAAAGTATAAAATATTTAAATTATTTATTCTTGCACTTTTTAACATTTTCACTTAATCCATTTTGGGAAAGAAAGAGAATTTCTTGAAAAATAATTTTTACTGATCTAATTATGAATAAAAATTTGTTTTCATTATTTTCTAATTAATTGTCGATAGTTTGTTAAATTATAATTTTTTTTTATTATTGAAAAGAAAAAAACTAAAAAAAAATAATATAAATATTATAATTTAAACAGTACGTTAATGATTTTTGTTATTCATTTTTGTTATTCATTTATTTTAATTAATTCATTTGGCAAAATATTTACTTAATTTATTAACACAACTTTGGTGCATTTTAATTAAATTTTATTGTTCGATTTAATTGATGAATTGAGTTTGATATTTTGATTAGATGCCAGCAATAAAGCTGACTCACCTTACGACGCTGCGTCGATTGTTTTGCTCCTTACGCCCCTGGCTGGCACCAGTGGCCAAGATGGGCGTGGCCTCATCATCATTGGAATCAATTGCAGCGGCAGCGGCAGCGGCAGCAGCAGCAGCAGCAGTTGCAGCAGAGACCTTACGTTGATGCGCCTCCATCATGCGCTCGCTGAGATTGCTGAGACACTCGCTGTGTTCCTTCGAGTTGCAGCTGCACTTTTGATTGGGATTGTGGCAGTGTGTCGCATGTGTTGTATCTGCCACGTGATCTGTATCGGGATCGTGGCAATTGCTGTTGCTGCTGCTGTCGCTGTTGCATCGGCTGTTGCTGTTGCTATTGTTATTATTATTATTGTTGTTGTTGTTGTTGTTGTTATTATTATTATTGTTGTTGTTGTTGCCACTCAATATTGCTGCCGTTACACAGTTGACCTCGGTGGCAATGATCGTGTGTATGTCATTGTTCGATTTGCTCTTCTGCTTGCTGCGGCGGTAGGAGGTCAAACTTGTGGTCATGCGCCCCAGGAGGCCCTTCTTAACGTTGATGGTCGAAAAGTAGCTACAGTGGATTTGGATTTGGATTTGGTTTATGGATCAGGAACATGTATGTGTATGTGCATGTGTGTGTGCATGTGTGTGTGCCTGTGTCTGTGTGGCTGTGTATGGGTATGAACGTGTGCGTATGTGCGGCTTTAAACAAGGACAATTTGCTCGAGTGCGACGTGTTTGCTTCTCTCTTTCACTTCTCATTTCTCTTCTTTTCATTTGCTTTCTTCTTCTTTTTAACTGTGCATGGAACAATACGATGGACAGTGTGTGGGACACACTACGAATGCAATAGAAAGTACAATAGAACTAGCCAAAAAGTTTTACCAAATCAATATACATAAGTATTTCGGGGTGCATATACCAGTATCGTGCCAAAAAAAAAAAAAAACAATAAATAAAAAAAAAGTAAAATATCTTTTGGATTCTCATTGCTTACCAAACGCACGGTTAGATGACTTTTGTTTTCACAATTTGCCTGCTTCAAAACCAAAAAACAAAAGAAAAGCAAAAAACCAAAAACGATAAAGCGATAAATCGATAAACTCGTTTAGAATCAACTGGCTTAACGGTTCGATTTACCGCTACACATAATCACACATACATAAAAAAAAACAACAACAAAAAACAAAAGAAACAATACAAAAAAAGTTATAAACAAAAAATGAATTTTTTTTTGTTATTGTTTTTGCAAAGATTAGAAAATTCACTTTGATTAATTATTAATTGTTTAATAGGTTTCTGGTTTTAACGTGTTTTGTTTGTTTGTTTATTTTTTTGATTTTATTTTTAACAGTTTTATGATTTGCATATTTAATTTTTAGGTCCCAACGAAATCAAGCGAAACCGAAAGCTAATATACTACAGTAAGTTTCCAATAATCGCGCTCTGCACCGGCTGCAACTGCAACTGCAACTGCAACTGCAACTTCAATGGCAACGGCAACTTCAACTGCAACTGTTGCTCAAAGTGGCCACTTGGCAATTGAAGTATCGGCTGCCAGCCTCAGCAAGCTTCTAACAAATATTTTGTTTTCATTCATTTTTGCTTTTGTTTTATCGCATTTCTTCTCTACACTTTCCTAGGGTATTTAAATATTTTCAGAAATTGTGCATCCCCTGGAAAATGAGTCTCCAATGAAAACATATGTTTTGAGTGGAAAATGATACTCCTATTTGATGAAAACTCAAAACAAATAATCAAAATCATAGCTAAGAACAAGTCTGATAATACTATAAAGTTATAAACTACAATTACAAAATATATAAAAAATAATAAATGGTGAGAGTATTTAACATTCGGCGTATTGCAGATAACTTTTCTTTGTTGTTTTTGTCTCTGTAGGTTTTTTGTTTTATGCTTTTTTTGGTGAAATTAACACTAAAATGCGCAAAATATAACAACAACAAATGCAATGCAGAGCAGATCACACAACATAGAGACAGAGGCAGAGGCAGTGGCAGCGGGAGGGGGAGCGGTAATGATGAGACGTTTCTCTGTGTTACGCCCGGGCAAGCCTCGTCTTTAGTCTATTATATGGTAGAAGAAGCCGCTGGCTTCAGTGCACATTTGTAAGCACTTGGCATCGTTTTCCGATGCAGCACAGTGGGGCAAAGGCAATTATAAATACATAATTTAACAATGTCATTTAACAAAACGAAATAGAAACATGTATACATTTCTATTCTATACAAATACAGTTGATCGATCAAAAATTATGTATATATAATTGCCCACAATAAAAGTCAAAAGTTTTGTATACATTTTCATTTAGATAGTTCCACAGTGCTTTCCCTAATTCACGTTGGCGGCGCTGGTGTTGCAATCTAACTGAACTACTCAGATTTGGCCGCATCTTAAATATTGCATACTCATGTCTCAAGTCTACAGTCTGCAGTCTACAGTCTACAGTCTACAATCTACAATTTACAGACTCTAGTCTACGGTCTATGGTCTCTGTGTATCTCGAAGCTCATGAGGCTGGCGCTCCAATTGCTTTCTTTGCCATCAACTTGGCGACTTGTTACATTTCTGCAGCACTTTTTTTTGCTTTTGTTTTTGTTTTTGTTTTTTTTTTTTTGCCATAGAAATGAATTGTAAACCAATTAAAGTTGATTTTTCATCTTCGTGTTGCTTTTTTTATTTTTTGTTTTTGTTTTTGTTTGTTGGCTGCATGTTTGTTTGCTGGTTTTTTTTTTTTTTAATATTTCATATTCGCATTTGTATCAAATTTATAGCACACTCGTCAAGACCCGTCTCCATCCTCATCCCCATCCCCATCCCCGTTCCTATTCGCATCTCTGTTCCCGTCCCCATTATCTTCTCCCAAATGGCAGATACGAACGCTTCTTCAGTTTTAGCCGCTTCTTCAGCCTCAGCCTCAGTTTCAGCTGGAGCTTTGGTTTTGTAGGTGAAAATACAGTAAATAACGAGTACAAATAAAGTATACCCAATTATTTTGTGCTCATTTTGTAATTGCAATTTAATAATTATACTATACACATACACATAAATACATACACACATCTATACATCTATATGACTTTTTCTTTTATTCATTATTATTATTTATTATTAATTTGTTTTTGTTTTTTTTTTTTGCTTGAATTTATGATATTTCTTTCTTTTTAGGCGTTTATTTTTTTTGTTTTGATGTTATTTTTTTTTCTGTATTGTTTTTTTGTTAATACTAGTTATTTATTTTTAATGTCTTTCAAGCAAAGCATAACTGGATAAATGTATGTACGTATGTATGTATGCATGAGTGTATTATACTCGTATATACAATATAAATTGAAACGCGAATCTCGAAAGCCGCCTCATTACTCTGTTGTATCTCTGTTGACAGTTATGCCAGTTTTTCTCGATTTTTATGAGAATACTGCCACTATAATACGACTATGGATATATCTGAAGATCTTCAATGGTTTTAATTGAACATTTGCGTGCTGCGAAATGAAAGCAACTCTTGACACAAATATCCCAATCGAATCGTGCTGAATATAACAGACGAATAACGAAAAAATAAAATAGTTTATAATCGTTTTAGTTAACAATTAACCCATAGATTCAAACCTCATTTATTTTTAACATGTATTATTCACACATACATAAGCATATCGTCAACATTAACAGAAATGAGTATTATTAAGCAATTTTAGATATTGTCAATATATGCATTTGTATATATTATATATTGTACTTAAATTTCCTTCAAGATCATCGATTCTATGATTATTTGATTCTTATTCACTTTCTAGCTAACTATTGTAGTATTTGCTATTTTTATGATGTTCAATGTCTTTATATAATTATCTCTATTAATATGTGTATCTAACAGTTATCTTTTTCTAAATCTATATATATATATCTATCAATATCAATTAACTAGTACAAATATATATTAGGATTTATATATTTTATTAAGTCAATCAATCATTTAATCTTAAAAAAAACATCGTGAGGTTAAATTGTGTAATACTCATTTTTGAATAATAAATCATTTCTTTATCCTCAGGTGTATATATACCATATACAATATAGTATTGTATAATATTCTTAACCAATTGTATTTACTTGCAAGTATCTTTTTCATTTGCTGCACCCAGTGATAACTATCTTTGATTGTTGTATTGTAATCGTACAAGATATATATTCTATATATTCAATTCTTTTTTTGAGATCAGTTATTATGTTCAATTATTCAAATTATAAAATTGTTTTTGTTATTGTTTTTGTTTCTTTTGTTTTGCAATATTATTAAATTAATTCTATGAATAAATCCATGCACAGCATTTAGCACGCCGCGAGTGTATTCAACACGCACTTTGAGTTATTCACATTTGTATTTAATTTCTTATAGCGGTTGCCCTTTTTTGCGCGCTCATACACACAGCCACACTCACACACACACACACACACACACACACACATAGACACACACATACAGATAATATTGAGTTCACGGTAAGTGAGAGAAGAGTATTATAATGTAGTAGAAGAAAACAACAATTAAAAAAAAGGGCGCAACCGCACTTTTTATAAGGAAACAACGCCCAAATTGCTAAGTGGATCCAAAGTCTCGAACGTTTCTTCTTTTTTTTTTAATGTTTTTGTTTGGATATTGGGCTTAAGGCTTTGGGCCTTGAGCTAAAGAGTCTGGCTTTTTGGCACTCTAGCTGCTCATCGCTTGGCCAATTGATTATTGTAACTGAGGCCGGGGCTGGGGCTACCTTTTCATGGTTGTGGCTTGTGGATGCGGCAGTGCGAGCACACGTCTTGTTGCTACTGTATGTTGAGTGTTGCTGTTGTTGCTGCTGCTGTTGTTGTTGTTGTTGATAATAATGTTGTTGCTAGTGTGGTTGTGGCTTGCAGTTCTTTGGTACACTGAAACTGTTAATTAATTCGCGTTCCGATTCGTTAACTGCATTCGAAACACTTTGAAGCGCGAAATGTTGTTCACTGTTGTTGTTGTTGTTGTCGTTGTTGCTACTGTTGTTGTTGTTGTTGTTGTTGTTGATATTGTTGTTACTGTTACTATTGTAGCTGCTGTTGTTGTTATTTTTGTTGCTGACCAACGCGGCACTGAGCAAACTTTCAACGACACAGCGAGTGGGCGGCAGCGGCATGAGAGGCGTGGCCGTATAGCAATTGCTGCATTGAGCATTAAATTAAGTTAAACAAAAAAATATATATATATGAATAGGAAAAAAAACATACACACACATACACATATACACGCACACTGAACTAAACAAAACCACAGAGAAACACAACAACAACAAAACGAAACAAAACAAAATAAAATAAAAAATTCAAATTCAAAATTCAAATTCGTTTATGGCCGCATGTTGGTGGTGTTAATGTTGTTAATGTTGTTAATGTTGCTACTGTTGATATTGTTTGTGTTGCTTTTGTTGCTCGAGTTGCTTTTGTTGCTTGTAACGGTTATGCTAAGCGAGCGGTAACAGCGGCAATGCGAATGAATACGATACTAAGACACATCCGACAAGGTGCAGTGGCTCTTGCCAGACGAAAGCACCGTTCGCTTCGAGTAGCCAAACGCGAATAGAAGACGCTGCGGCCAACGGCCAGCGGCCAGCTGCCAGCTGCCAACAATAATAGCAGCAACATTTGCAGCAGCAGCAGCAACAGCAATAATAGCAGCGGCAACAAATCGACAAAGACCATCAAGAAGTTAAGAAACCAGATTTGCCACAAATGTTTTCTTGCCCGGAACATAGAACCAATGTTGCACATTGATACCAACAACAACAACAATTGAGAATAATGCAAAAAATATAAATATAAATATAAATATAAATATAAATATAAATATAAATATAAATATAAATATAAATATAAATATAA
>JBAMCR010000611.1:0-14862 GCA_037075045.1 Mulgravea parasiatica
CACACATACACACATACATATATATGCGTATGTGCATATGCAATATTATTGAAGCATTGACTGATTGATGAATTGAATTGAACTGATGCTGTTGCTATTGCTGTTGCATTTAATAATAATCTAACATAAAAGCTTTGGCGATCTTATAAATCTTACTTACTCTCTCTTTTTCTCTCTCTTCCACTCTCTCGCTCTCTCTTTTCCCTACCTATCTCGCGCGTTAATTAAATTTTGTGATTTTTTTTGTTGTTGCTGTTGTTATTGAGATTTGCATCGCACAAATAAACAGTGTTTGCTGCATTAAGTGTCTATTACGTTTGTCCAATTATGAAACAGACATTAAAATGTTCACATAGATACTGGGTATCTTTATAGTCGAGCAATTGCCTGTTTTGCTGCTGATCGGCCCCGCCAGCCCCTCGTCGTGCATTCAATTTGCTGCCTTTATGCTTTTGTTCTGATATGCGGCTGAGCGACGTTCACTTAATTGGCTGCCAATTTATTTTATTTGCGCGAAATTGCAGCACAAACAGCAGCAGCAACAGCAACAAAAGCAGCAACAGCAACAGCTGCAGCAGCAGCAACAACAAAAGCTGCAACTGCGGCACAAATAAAAACTAGGCAACATGTTGCGCTCCCACACGCAGTTCCAACTTCAGTTGCATTTCGTTGCAGTTGCAGTTGCAGTTGCAGTTGTTGTTTCTGTTACAGATGCTGCTTCTGCTGCTGCTGTTGCTGTTGCTGTTGCTGTTGCAGGCTGTTGTCTGGCTGCCAATTAATACGCCGTTCTAATTTTTATGACATTATTAAGCAGCATCTCATGGCCATGATACACTCGGTTACTCGTAAGTTGGCTCTTCGTCTGCTGGCGACATCTTCCTTGCCTTTTATGTGCAGTTAACAAACTTAATTGTCGCAACGACGACGACGACAATGGCACAGTATGTTGCATATGCGAGGTGTGCCACAGCGATTGCACATCGTACACATAAGTGGCACAAGTCATTCCCAATGTCAAGGTTTTTAATTTCCATATTTGTTGTAATTGTTGTTAATTAATTCTATGTTTTGTTATCTTATCTCTGTAATTTAAACAATTTTTGATTTAACTAATAAAAATTTAAGTTATAGAATCTAAATAATGGAAATGAGTTTTTTTTTAGTCTCTTTATAATGTCTTCCAGCAAAGAAATGTTATTGCGACCCTCGCTGCATGGCAGCAACATGCGACATTGGATGGCAACAGCAGCATCAACATTATTGCCAGCATTGGCAACATGTTGCTCCCATTTATGTGTGAAGTTGGGCGCATGACACGCCCAGTTCCTCCTCTTTGTCGTTTTCTTTATTCTTTGCTTTTCGCTCTTTGCTCTTCGCTCTTTGTCTGCATTCCTTTGTAGCTTCATTAACAATGTTTGTTGTTGCTGTTTGTTAGTTTGTTTGCTGTTGCTGATGTTGTTGTTGTTGCTGTTGCTGCTGTTGCTGCTGCTGCTGCCCTTTTTGCCACATGTCTTTTGCTGTGTTTTTTTTTGTTTTTTTTTTTGTTTTTTGTTTTTGCAGCTACTGTGCCACACACTCGCCAGAAGACGAGCCGAAGACGAAGGTCGCATTTGCTCTGGCTGCAGGCCTTTCAATTTCTTTTCTTCTCTTTCCCTTTTGTCCCCCTCCTTCTCGCCGTCTCTCTGTCTCTCTGTCTATTCATTTTCGTGTCTGCTTGTTGTTGCTGTTGTTGTTGTTGCCACTGTTGTTGGCCACTTGCCACTTGTTGCGCCGGCAGCAATGCGCCGCCTCTGCTCGTTGTTTTTATTAATAATTGGCTTCAATGAGTTCCATAATTGTTTTGCTTTTGGATTTTTAATGATCTACTCGTTGTCTCTTATATTATGTTGTATGTTGTTGTTTATATGTTGCTGTTGTTGTTGTTGTGTTGTTGTGTTGTTGTTTGTTGTTGATTTTGTCGCTATTGTTTTCGTTGTTCGCTGAATTCATCAGTTTTGCAGCCCTGTCATTGTTGCAAGCAACGGACATTATGCAGTTGAGCGTCTCGGTTGACACTGTTGCAGCATTAAATTGTTGATAATGTTGCATATTTCAGTTAATAAACAACAACTTCTTTTCCAGCGCAGATAATAGCTCGACTACAATATACCCTAGAACAGCTGCTCCCTTACAATTGCATTGTATTTACTTATGTAACATTTATCTTTACTTGAATAAAATTTAATATTCAAAAAGAATTAATTAATTAATACCATATTATCAATACATAACTTGCATAGTATATGCAGTCAGTTTACGTTGATTGGCTGATCGATTGATTGATTGATTAGTGACCAACATAAAAGTAAAAAATTACAATAACAATTTTTAAAAATTAATGAAAAAATAAATACAACATACAAATTATTATAATTTTATGTAAATTATTATAATTATTGCTTGTTCTTGTCTGGGATTATTATAATTATTTTAAAATTATCAGATATTTCAAGCAATTAATCGATCTATCGATTTATCGATGCATTATTAAGTATACGCTAAGGGCAACACAGAACAAAAACAGAAAAAATTGAATTATTGATGTTTTGAATATTTAATAATATTTATTTATTATTTATATCTTTTCTCTCTCTCTCTCTCTCTCTCTTTTTTTCTCTCTCTCGCTTTCCCATACACTTGCCGCATGTCTGTCTGTCTGTCTGTCTGTCTGCATGTCAAAGCGCCAAATGTTTTAAATGCAGCAGCACAGCGTGCTCCGGCAACAATTGCATGTTGACTTCGTGTCTCGTCGTGTCACGCTGCCAACGTCTGCGCCGCGCTGCGTCGCCTTCTGCCGTTGATTATTATTTTGTACAAGCAATTAAATGCCTGCTGCGCTGCCACCGCCGCTGCTTCTGACGCTGCCTCTGAATCTGCCTCTGCCTCTGCCTCTCTCTTTCTCTTTTTTTGCTATTGCTTTGGGCAATGTCTTGGTTTCTTTTGTTGACTATGTATATGCCGCAGCACATTGATTCTAATACTATAATTATTTATTATGTTTTTTTTTTTAATTAATTATTATTAATTAATAACTAATTTATTCATACTTAACAAAAATCAACGAAATTTAACTGTTATTTTATTACATATTTTATTCATCAAATTTATCCAAAAAAAAATTAAAAATTTGACTCCTAAGAAATTTGACTTTGAGAGGAATTTAATAAGCGACTAAAAAAAATAACAGAATTTCAAATTAAATATATATATATATATATACAATAATATGTATAATATTGTAATCACGTTTTGGAATCAGTGTGCGCAGCGCTGTAACATCGCTTTGCGTCGCATCGCCTGGCGCGTTTTGTGGCGTGTTAATTAACTCAATTACGATTGCTCCGTCGACGGTGGACGTGAACGTTGCTTGTTGCACTCTTTTTTTTTGTTGTTGTTTCTGTTGTTGATGTTGTTTTTGTTTTTGTTTTTGATAATTATAATATTTATAGCAGTTGCCTGTTGTTGGCTCTCAGTCATGGAACAAGGAAACGAAATTTTCTTTAGCCCGTTTTTGCGTGTCTGTATGTGCAATAAATGCGACAGCGCCTGGAAAAGCTCTAATTAAAACAACAACAACAACAACAACAACAAAAACAATAGCAACAACAACAACAATGGCAACAACAGCAAGCACAATAATAAGTGTGGCCATTTAATTTTATGACATTATCATGTGCAGTTATGTATGCATGTAAATATCCATATGCATATCTTCTATACATACATACATACATACATACCACGTACATACATACATATATATGTATATGCATGCTTAATGGCATTGCGTGTTAACTGAAAGAAAAGGGTTGCTGCTGCACTTAATTGCAGTAAAAGTCACAACTTATTGCACAGTGGTTCATAAACAATCTCAATATGTTGAATTTTAGCGAATGTTTTGTTTATTATGTTACCATAATTAGTTGGTTTAATTTTATTTTCATTTATTAATTATTTGTTTAATTTATTTATTTTGTTTTGTTTAAAATTAAAAATAAATTTAAATGAATAAAAGAATTATTGAAATTCACGGACTTGCGCCGTGTACCACTGTGCGGCGGTTGTTCTTAGCGCGTTTTTGACAGCTTAACGTCGTAAATGGCATTTTAAAAAAATAAAAATAAAAATAAATGAAAATGAAAATAGACAAAAAACGACAACAAAAACAAAAACAAAATAATATAGCCAAAAATATCATTGAGAGGGTGTGTGAAAATATTTAGAGCGCTTATAAAAAGCAACCCTACAAAGGCACACACACACACACACACACACACATATATATATATACACAAGGGGTTGCGCTTTGATTTAATTACACAAGCCATTTGCATGTATCAAGGGGGTGAGAAAGAGACAATAGTTAGGCCAAGGAGCGAGATGGCTGCAATCTGTGCGTCATGTGTGACTGCCAAAATTGGAATTAACAAACATAATTTGTCAGTCAGTAGCAGCAAAAAACAAAAAAAAAAAAAAAACAAAAAAAAGTAAAGACAATAAATTCAAAAAACTGACAATTGAATACTCTTCTTCGAAGAATATTTAAAATAATTAAATATCTGATAATATAATTGTTGTAATAGGTATTACGCAAACAGATACAAATACGTGCAACAGACGGTTAAGGTCAAAATCAAAGCTCAAATGCACAAAATTTGTTGCTTGTTAACGATAATTTCTATATTTATTTTGGTGATAACATTAGGAAAACTCTATCATATACACACATACATAACTCCTACAAAAGAAACATAAACCAACAAAAAAAAATATAAACAAAAAATAAAATTGAAATAAAACAGAATTCATTGTAGATTAAGCTCGACATACACGAAATTCTCCACTCTCTAACGCTCTCAAATGTCATTTACAATGTGCTCGACTCATCAACGTCAACATCAACATCAGCAACAACGACAACAACAACAACAACAACGAGAACGAGAGCAACAGCAGCTCAGTTGCTCTGTCGCTCTGTCACTTTGTCGCTCTGCCGCTGCTTCAGTCAACGTTTGCGTCTCAGGCAACGCTTTAAGTTGTCATGTTTTTGACAGTTTGTTTGCTAAATTGTTTTGTAACATGATTCAGACATAATGTTTTTTATGTATTGTTGTTTTTTGTCTTGTTGTTGTTGCTTAAACAACAATAGAAAGAAACAGTTGGCAACAACAAACACATGCAACGCTATGAAGCGTGCAACTTGTTGTCCAGTAGCAAAAACAAAAATGCGGCAACAGCAGGAGCAGAAACATAACAATCACATCCACAAGCTTTGAACAACGCTCGGTTAGGGGGAACCCCCAATATGCATATGGCGCATATGTATGTGTGTATATAGTATAAAACAGAGTTGCCAGGCCTAACGAAATTTTGTTTTTCTAAATTGTCGAATAATTATCATAAAATTATTAATTAAACAAACAGTTAATAAAAGCAAATAAAATTAATGTTTATTAAAGCAGAACTATTAAATTGCTGCATTATTATTTAAATAATTGACAACAATTTTCATTTATTTATTCTATTTATTTAGTTAAATTTATCGCTTAAAGTGTTAATTAGTTTATTGTAAACCTTTTCTTAGTTAAATTTATCGCTTAAAGTGTTAATTAGTTTATTGTAAACCTTTTCTTCATGCCTCCATGTAATTTTTTTTATCTCGTCTGAGGTGGATTGAGCAAATGATAAAATGAAATAAAAATAAATTAAAAGAAAAAAAAAGAAAATGTATTTAACAATTTGCGCAGTTGTTGCATTTCCGTTAGGATGTGTTTTATAGCCCGCCAACTTAACCGATTCTCAACAAAAGCAAAACAACAACTTTTGCAATCCGATTGGCTGGCTTTCTCTATGCTTTTTACTTGGTGACAAATTGAGAAACCAATTTATATTAATCCAATCGTCAAGCCCCAAGCACCGATAGGCTGCTAGCAAATGTGTATGTATCTATGTATGTATGTATGTATGTAAGTCGGGGCTTTTCAATTCATGGACTGCGGGCCAAACTCATTTCCTCCACAAATTTGCGGTGACTTCCGTTGCTGAAGTTGACGTTGACGCTGACGTTGACGCTGACGCTGACGCTGACAGCGATTGCTAATTTGCAGTGCAACCGATGCTGGCACGCCCCCTTCTTAGCCCAGACACAGGCAGTCTTAACATGAATCTAACACGCGAATAATTCATATACACTTTGCCTAGGGTATTATGATTTTGTTAGTCCAAAATGAATAATTAAATAGATCAATGTGAAAGATGTATCGATATTTTAATATTAATTATCTATTATATAAATAAAAAATTTATTATAAATTAAATAGTATAATTTTGTTTTGTTTTTGTTTTTAATTATATATTTCAGCTTGTATTACAAATTTCTTCATGCTTTTTATACTAAAATCAACAAATTCCATCAACAATTGAACTGTTCAAAAATTAGAAATTATTTATAAATTTTTTTCTTTTTTTTTTTAAATTTTACTGTATATATGTATGTTAGAGTATTTACGTATTCGTGTTGATAATGATTTAGCTGTAGTTTTTCTTTGGTTTTTCAATTTGATTTTATTCATTTTATTTAGCGTCTTCGTCTGTGTAGTCACCGTCTTCGTCTTTGCCTTTGTCTTTGTCGCCTTTTTGACATTTTCGTTTGTTGCTCTGCCAAATGCGAAAAAGTGGCAATTAATTTTGTCAGTGTTGCATTTAATGGGCCCACCTCTAGGCACTATTCGGCCTTTTTTTTACCAGGTGGAGGGCAAGTCGATATTTCACTGATTTGTCAAAGCTGTTGCTGTTGTTGTTGTTGTTGTCGATATTTAATTAATTTTAATTGAACTTATCAGTAAATGTGACTAAGCTACGTAATTAACACATTTCACACACCCCAAAATATACAACAAAAAAATTAATAAATAAACAAAATGCCCAACGCTATCTGCAAATTTACTGCTGTCAGCATTAATAAAAACAATTTGATTTAAACATTGCAAAAAAATCACATACACACACACACACAAACACAAAAGCAAACAAAACACCCAAATGACAAAAAAAAAAGGTCAATAATAATTATAATAAAATAAAAAAAAGTAAATTAAATTAATAAAGTTGCACCTAATTTTTTATTAAATATATCATTATCAACGCTCCACATGAAGAAGAACAATGAAACGACGCCCACAAAAATTAACAAAATAAACAAAAAAATTTAAACAAATTTTAATAAATAATAATATTACATCTATAAAACGCGTTAGGTTAAACAAAAAAAAGGAAAAAAGGAACCAGTTCCATTCGGAATAAACAACTTTTGAAGCAGCTCCGTTTAATGATGATCGGTTATTATCATAGCATTTTTCAAAGCTAGATCTCAGCGGGAAATTTCTTTTTACAATATCATAAAATATGGAATTTTAGGCTTGTGTGTGTGTGTGTGTGTGTGTATGTATGTGAAAAACTGTTTTTCATATAAACTTTGGTATAATAGTAATAACAATAAAAATAAACGGTTAGCAATGCGCAGCATTTTTACTCGCTCGTAATTATCGGTAAAGCCAATAAGCGCAGTTAGTAAACCTATGTTACGTACAACAATATACAACTTGCACATACCCTGTATAAAAGCAACGAGGTTCGGTATTATAATTTAAAAAAAAAATGTGTTGGATTTGAATAGGGGATATTTTTTTTTTGTTTTTTCTTATCAATGCATATTTGTCAGTTAGTTGGTTTGACCCAGTTTAGTGGGTTTACAGGGTATGTTGTGAACTGAAGACCGCGTAAAGGCAATGCTTAAGCCTGAAGAAACCTGCTTACAATTTGTGGCTTAATTAGCCTTAAAATATGCGCAAGGTTCATTTGTTGGCTGATTAAATACCAAGTGGAATTATAGTTGGCATTTTTTATTATTGTTGCTTCTCCTTTTTTGCCTTTTTATTATCATCATTTGTTTTTTGTCACTTAATGGCTTAATAAACACAAAAACAAAACAGGAAAATGCCAAAAGATACCGAGATAGAGATATGTAATACATTGTTTAAAATAAAACAATAAAAGTTCCGAGTCTCTTTCAATGTAATTCTCAGATTTAATAAAATTAAGTATGAAAGAATAATTTTTTTTTTTCATTTAAAAAAAATAATAATTATAATAGTTATTTTAAAATTTATCAGCTCTTACTTGTGTGACAAATTTTATATTTGTACGCCTTGTGATTGAAGCTTACCTGAAATAAAACAAAAAAAAAAAGGTGAATATTAATTGTTTGTTTTAATACATTTCCATTACACTTAAGATCAATACTTAATTATTTTTTATTATTGTACAATACTGTGTAAATTAACTTATTGAATATTGTTAAGCAACACGAAAAGTAATTCAGAGTCATGTTTTAATACAATTTGCATTTGATTAATGTCTATTTTATCTTATTTATAGGCTATCAAATGCTTTGATTTTATTTTGTTCTTTTATTTATTTATTTTTTTTAATTTGTAATTAAACTGGTTTAAATTCAAATAATCATGGCATTGTAATAAATAATAGAAAAAGACACTAAACAATTCAAAGACATTTATGGTATATGGGAAATACAAATAAAGAAATAAATAATAAAAATTTGAATATTTAAAGCAAAACTATAAAGTAAAATTAAAAAAAAATTTTGAAATTGTGGAATATTTTAAATCAACTTTGACACATTCATCATGAAGAGGCCACAGGGCGTATACTTGTTACGTATTTCGCGTATATTCCAATTGGCTAATTGCCAAGTGTAATGAGTATTCATTCATAATGATTCAAATTCATTCATTCACATTCACCCGCACAGTCACTCACACACAAACACACACACACACACATGCAGTTCACAAACGATCAATCAAAACAACAACAAAAAAGTCGCAATCTCAATAATTTTGTGATCTTATACCCTGTTCTCTCTCTCTCTCTCTCTCTCTCTCATTTTTTCTGTCTCTCTTTCTCTATCTCGTGGGTATGTTGGCTCTTCTACTCACCCTATTTCACTCTTGAGCTGTGCTAAAAATAGCCACGCTTATTAATTTTAACAACGACAATTATAGCCCAAGAATATCATTTTAAATAAACTCAATTGACAGAAATATCTAAGTTCTGACTTCGAAACGTAACCTGCCGTTGGCGTCGACGTCGACGTCGACGTTGACGTTGACGTTGGCGTCGCTGTTGGCGTTAACGCTGACTGCATGCCGGCTAATTGGCATGCCGCTGACACATGTATGTGCATATGTACATACACACAAATATCATATTATATATGCATACATATATTAAATAACTATCTCCCTCTCTCTCTTTTTCTCTCTCTTTCTCTCTTTCTTCTCATTCTGCCACTTTTGCTGTATTAATCGCTTTGCGTTTGCGCGCATTGCAATTTAAATTGTCCGGTTATTACAATCGTTGCTCCCTAAGCTAATTACAAATACCCTACCTCCAGCAACGAACAGGCACTCTCAGCTATGCCAAAAGGTTTGCCACAACTTAAATATTTCATTTTGAATCAATTTGATGACGATTTTTGTACAGTTCTCAAAAATTAAAATCACATTCATAATAAAAAAAATCAAATTAATAATATTATAATTTTTACATAATATCAATTATAAGTTATTAATTATTGAACGATTGCTTAACAGAATATTGTAAAATTGTTTCTATTCAATTATTGAAATATTAAAAAAATATAAAAGTACGCAAAAATAAAGTTAGAGTATGTATTTAAGTTTGTTTGTTTTGGATTATTTTCTTTTCTTTTGTTTTTGTTTGTTAATATTTAACATTGGGTGGAAAATACAAAATAATAAATAAACGACTTCTGTATGGGGTTTTTTTTATATTAATATTATTGTTATTGTTATTATTATAGTTGCAATGTGCTTAGCATTTTGATTAGTTATACAATTTGAATCAAGTCGAGGCACATTTACATTTAACAAGGTAATAGCAAAATTTTATAAATAATAAATCAATTACGAAGCAAGCGCAACAAACCGTAGGCATTTCAATTCAATTAAAACAAATAAATAACAACAAAAACAAAAACAACAACAACAATAACAACAATAACAAATAATAATAATCGTGATTACCCAAAGAGAATTGAGCAAATGTTAAATAATAATAAGAAGAAAACAAAAACGATTAGCACTAATTAGTTTGTTATTCTATTTAAATTGGAATCAAATATAACTATATACACATACATATGTATGTACATACCTCTATCAAGAATTGACGTAGATTGGGGCGTGGTCAGGGGCGTTCGCCAAATGACGTCGCTAAATTTATGAGAGCGCAAAATACAAAACAAAAACAAATAATAAGTAACACAAACAACAAAAAAACAATAACAAAACTCATGGAAATGTAATTAATAATTATAAGAAAAAAGAAATGAAAGAAAATAATCAAAGCAAGTGAAAAGGCAATTCAATAATTTAATCGTAATTGTATGATTTACGTTTTGATTGCAACAATTATTAATTAACAATTAATGCACAAAAAGAAAGCAATTTTCAAATCAAAAATAAAGCGACTAAGCAAAAGGCGTTAATTAAAAAATATATGTATGTGTGTACTTGTACGTGTGTATGTGTTTTTAACGGCAATGGTAGCGACAAATGCGCTAAGATTTAATTAAATTTGATTCACATACAAACACACATACAGACACACATAAGTGGACGATGCTCGTTAAATAAACAACAACAACAACAACAAAAAGCACACAACTAATTGCACGTATGGCAACAACAACAAACGCAACAAAAAACTATACAAAATAATACTATATTTAATTTTAAAATAAATAATTTTGTAAAAAAAAAACATAATATGACAATATAATATAATATCTTTAAATAACTATTGTTATCTTAAATAAATACATTTTAATTAATAAATAAATAATTTAACCAAGTTCTAATTAATTAACATTGTGCTAACCAAATTGTTAACTAAAAAAGGATAACACTCTGCAATTAACATAGCTGATGTTATTATTAACAGCTGTTATGTTTAATAACAGTAAATTATTTATCACTCTATGAATTCATTGCGGTCCAATTAAAAATTATTTTGCATGAAATCTCAATGTTCGCTAACATTAAACGATTATGCTACATTTATGACAACGTATTCTTATTATAATTAATATATTATAAAATAATACTCATACAAACATACATACATACATACTGCTCTATTCAGCGTTTAACAGTCGGCTTATATTAAGAATTGCGGCAGAAAAAAAAACTACCACGAAAATTAAACGATGTATGTATTAAATAGTATTTGCATTAAATTATTAAATTAATGTAATCTGTAAATTGATATGAATGACTTTTATTTGAAACAAATAAAAAATTATGCAAACAAAAATATATAAATTTAATTTCAAATTCGGTTTCTAATATTATTTATTTACATTGTCTTAATATTTAATTTAATTAAATAAAAGAATTGTGCAAATTTAAATTTAATATAATTTTTTTTTTCATTGAATTCACACACTTTCACAAAAGTCAAAAGTTAAAAAAAAAATAATAATAGATATAAATTGAAATAGAAAAACTTAAAAAAGAGGACAACAAAAACAGGGCACCTGCCCCTTAAAGTTCTAGATCCGGCCTAGTAATTGCAGCTTGTGGCATTTAGTCAACTTTAGTTGCAATGCTAATTAGTGGAAAATGAAAACAAAAATAAAAATAAAACTAAAACTAAAAAAAAAAAAATAAATATTCGAAACGCCCACGCGGCACACAGTTTGATCTTGTGGCATCTACAATACTATGTGGGCCGTTTTAGCTATTTTTTTTTGTTTTATTTTTATTTTTATTCTTTTTTTTTTTTTTTTGTTTTGTTTTTATGGCAAGGAGAGGGAGATTTTTTATTCTTCCTTCTACTTGTATATGGTTAAACTGATTCTTGTTTTTCCCATTTTTTTTTATTTTTATTTTTTTTGTTCTTTTCTTTTGTTTTTCTTCTCTTGATTTTTGTGTTGTGATCATAAATCTTGCTCATGCTTCTTCGTTGGGTGTCGTTGCTAACCAACTCATTAAGATTTGCTTTGGTTGCACAAAATGCAGTTGCATCCACGAGTTTCAATTCTTCGCAGACGCTTCTTTTGTGGCTTTTTCTCCCTTTTTGTTTTTTGCTTTTATTTATTTATTTATTTTTTTTTTCGTTTTTGTTTGTTTCTCATTTTCTTTTATCATAACATAATTAACGAAAATTGAAACAAGCTCCACATTGGGCACTCCATTGTGTTTGCCTAGCTGACCGCCCAGTTGGGGATTGTTGCTGTTGCTGTTGTTGTTGTTTTTGTTGCAGTTGCATCCAGATTGCCGCCCAACCGTCTCCTTTGCTAACTTGGCTGGCTGCGCTGCCTGCTTGCTGTGTGTCATTGTAGGAATTTTAATGATGACTACTTTTAGACATACACGCCTCTCCATTGCACTTTCTGTTCCCTTCGCTCTCTCTCTCTCTCTCTCTCTCTCTCTCTCTCTCTCTCTCTCTCCATTCGCTATATTGCTAGTATTGCCCGCTCGCTCTCTTTTTTCTTCTGCTCAAGTTCTTCGCTGTGTAGGCTACTCAAAATGAAAACTTTTTACGCTTCATCCAAAAGTTACACTATGCAACACACTTCTTCAAAATAGTCAAGTGTAATTGATAAAAAAAAAAAAAAAAATATACTGTATCCACAATTGTTTTCAATTTTAAAATAATTTAAATCATTTTAATTTTAAAAATGCTTGCATTTCAATTTAAAATTATTAAATGTAAAAGTAATTAAATATTTTTATTCATACATGTTTACTTCAACCGGATTATTTTTTTATATGTATATAGTATATATGGATTATTTTATTTCTTCTTTACATTTTAAACTATTTTTCTAACAACAACAATAAAAAAGAACAACTTTGCGTATACGTAATTAAGGAAATAAAATACATTAACTAAATAAATTACGTATTTATTTCAATTATTGTGTTGTTTGGTGCTAACATGTAAATGTGTTTTCCTTTCCTTTTTATTTTTATTTTTGATTCTATTTTTATTCTTTTCTTTGTTTTATGTTTTATGTTTTTTGTTTGTGTTTTCTTTTTTTTTTTGTAGAGCGAAGACGAACTGAAGACAACGCCAAGTGCGGTTTACAACTTAGTTTGCGGTGTGCAAATATTGACTTAATTGTTGTAATGATGCATGTGGCACAATCTTAGAGCTGTTGCTGTTGCTGTTTATTGTTTGTTCGTTTGTTTGTATGTTTCTTTATTTGTTTGTTTGATGTTGCTGTTGTAAGCGTGGCTACAATAAATGCTAATGACTGCACTAAATGGCCCATTTGTGTGTGTTGCATTGTTTGTTGGCTTTTGGCATTCATTCATTGCAATTATCGAGTTGAGTTTAGTTGCAGTTGCAGTTGCTGTTGCAGTTGCAGTTGCTGTTGCAGTTGCAGTTGCACTTGAGTTGATTGCCGGTCTCTTAACGCAATTCTCGCAGCAGCCGACTGCAGATTGTAATTGTAATTAAAAAGTAAAAATAAATAAATAAATGTATAGTAGAAAAACTAAAAAAAAAAAAAAAACAAAAAACTTAAACATTGCTTAGCCAAACACACAGACAGACAGACAGACAGAATTAGCTTTGTGTATGTAAGCCAGGCTAATTGGCAGTTGCTGCCAATCCATGAACTGCATCGATAATTGGCAAATGCAACACACGAAAGTTGCGGCACTTGAGAGTTGCCAGACTATTTAAAAATGATTGAATGATCAAGTGGCATCATTGAGTAATAATCCCCAAAGAAAATGAAAACCTGTTATTATCACTTAACATTATCAATTACATTTAATTAATTAATTAATTACAATATAATAATATTAAGTAGAAGAAAAATATGGCATTTGAAGGTATATACAATATCAATCAATCCAACCCAGATATATGTATATATGTATGTGTATGTATGTATATAGCAGCTATATGTACATACATTCCAATGCCA
The DNA here is from genome assembly GCA_037075045.1 of Mulgravea parasiatica. NCBI lineage: Eukaryota > Metazoa > Arthropoda > Insecta > Diptera > Drosophilidae > Mulgravea > Mulgravea parasiatica. Next base: position 14,087 of record JBAMCR010000611.1, read on the forward strand.
GATAAGCAAATGCCATAGATATTGTTAATTCAGTTTTTATATAGACACAATTAATATGTTCTACAATTCAATATAATGCTGTCGATTTATGATCCCAATTAATAATTCGCCTTATCTACTATAACTTATTTCAAACTGATTAACTAGCTGTCGTATTACGATCCAATTGCTAACATAATGCAATAGTTTTGCCCTTAATCATCATTAAATGATTTAAATCTTAAAGTCTTAATTTAACAAATCATATCATTGAAATCACATTGATTGTAACAACAAAAAAATAGGGCATCTCTTAGTCGGGCAACATAATGCTTATCGCATGTAACGTAATTTATTCATAGGCTTTCAATTATTGTATAAATCGTGTTATTTTTCATTAATATACTATATTTAATATTTATTTATGATTATTAATATTTTTGGTTTTTTTTTGTGTTTTTTTTTTTTTCTATTTATAATTAAACGTGCGCATTAATTAATCACACTTAAATCGAATTGAAATGCGATTAGATGGCACCCCAGCTATGTAATCATCACATATCAATCCTAATCTAAATCGGCTCTAGGCACTATAATCGGCATTCGCATAAGCTCAGTATAAATATATTAGAAACAAAAATGAAGAGAAAATTTAAACAATTTTTGCAATTCTCTGTGCATTTTGTCATGAGGTCAAATGTCAAAAGATGTTGCAAAGATATAGATAGATATAGATATAGATATAGATATAGATATAGATATAGATATAGATATAGATATAGATATAGATATAGATA
>JBAMCR010000612.1:0-14857 GCA_037075045.1 Mulgravea parasiatica
TAATACGAAGCTACTGTGAATTTTGGGGAATTTTAGCATTTACGGTTTGGGCTGTGGAAACATCACTCTTGCTATTCATATTCCTATTCCTATTGCTATTCCTATTCCTATTGCTATTCCTATTGCTATTGCTATTGCTATTGCTATGCGGTTAAAGAATTTTATATATTATATATAGATTATCCAGAAATCACTTTCATGCAAAAATTCAAATTGAGCTATAAAAACAAAAACAAAAACACAAATTGACAAATATTTATTTCGTATAATATATTTATTAAATTAAAATTAAATGTAAATTCGCATCATACAAAAGCACTGTCTAACCATTTAATATTCGTTTAATATTTCTGTGTTTTTTTTTTAAAGTTAAATAAAAAAATTATAATTTTAATTTAATTTAAAAAACAACTACATTTTTGTGATTTGTTTGTATTTAAAGAATGCATAATTTATTCACATTCACATTCACATTTTCGCTAAGATCTGCCATAGTTGATCTACGAGTATGTTAACATACTGGTAGAACTTGGAAGTGAAAGTATTAATGATTTAGTTGGCACAGATTTTAAATGATCCGAATTATGAATAATATGATTTGGTAAGCTTCAAGTGCTTTCAATAAAGTATCTTAAACATTTCATGGGCTTGCTTAAGCCTTAAACTTTAATTAATCGCAGAAGTTTCATGAGACGCATAATTGCTTGAAAATGGCCTTTAATGATATAATTAGGTCTTGATTTTCATATTTTGTTTTTTTTTTTTTTTAGTTTTTAGTGTTTGTGTTGTTTTGTTTTTTGTTTTTGTTTTTGTTTTAAGAGGCAATCACAGCACTTTGCAACATACATATTATGGCAGGAGAGGAGTTTTGGGGGGGTATTCGAGTGGGACTTAAAGGGGTTAAAACAGCAGCTAAAAATGTTAAAAATTAATTAGCTGCCAGTTTGCCAGACACGCGGCATTAATAAGGCGCAACACATGATGGAGGCTGGCAAGATATTGTATGTAGTGTATGGGATCTAACACGCGCTTATATGGGACTTAAAATATTTGCCATTTGCCATTTGGCATTTTAATTTTTTATTTTTATTATTTATTTTTTATTTTTTTTTTGTTGCGTTGTGTTGTTTTGTAGCCAGGTTGCCGCCCAGGCTGATTGATTTGACCTGGCAAAGACTTTCACCGTTTCGCTCTTAATTCAGCGTCTCATATCATATTTACCTGGTTGGCGTGACAGAAACCACCCAAACCACCCTTTTCCACCAGTTGCACAGTGTCGTATCTCTGGTCCGAATGTGCAACCTCCAGCGAACACATCAAACGTATGTACATAAGCAAGTGTATTATGATTATTCCCAATTTGGAATTACCAAAAGCATTTCGTGATGGCGGCAATACCATTGCAATATCGTGCTACTGTTGCCAATGTTGCAGATCTTGCCAGTGTTGCAGATGTTGCTGCCCGCTACTGTGGCTGATGTCATCATTTGATGGCAACATTTGGGAGCATCTCAGCACCGCCGGCCTGTAAAATCAATTTGTGTAATTATGTAACTGTAACTGAGGCTCCAATCTCCACTGGCAACGCGACTATCAATCATTATTTCATCGCTGCTCATCATCAGCAGGTTGCTTCATTAGCTGCAACAACAGCAACAGCAACAGCAACAATCGCCACAAGCACATGCAACACATACAACGGCAATGTATGAGTATTTGCGGTATATCCTACATACATTTTGTATGTGTATGTATCTAACCAGACACACTTAGATCAAATAATAAAAACTAAACAAAAAATGGAGGTAAAACAATGAGAACTGATTACTCGTACTTTGATTCTATAATAAGAAGTTTAATAAATATTCTTCAAGACTTTTATTGTTATTCTTTTCTTTTTCTATTTTTTCTTTTTCCTTTTCTTTTTTCGTGTTTTTGTTTCTTTGTTTTTCGTGTTTTTTTAATTTTGTGTATTTTTAATTAAATACAATAGCTTTGAAAGTGTTTAATTAATATTTAAAAAAATCCCAAATTGAGCGCATTCATTATCATTACACTACCATACACTATGAATCATTTGGGTATTTGTATTTGTATTCATTTTATTCACAGTGGTTACTATTGTAAATACAATATTATGATTGCCACATTTGTGGTTATGATGGCCAGAGGCCAATGCAGACAATTTCTTGGCCAACGCGTCATTGGGAATGGCTGAAAGCAGGGGCATTGGCGAATACAGTTATGAATATGCGGCTAGTTCACAATTTGGGCACAGTTAACGGCCAAAAGTAAAGCCGCAAAACCACAATATCAATAAGCCAAGAGCCATCAAAGAATGGACAGCATGAAAGCCATTAACATTAACTTGGTCTGCATGCTTAGAGTCTGGCTCGCAGACTGGCCTGGCCAGGTGTCAATCCTCGAGTTGCAATTTAATTTGCAGTGATAAATGCCCCATTGTCATTTTTGTTGGCAATTGAACCGATGTGAGAGTTCACTACCAAAGCCAATTGGCGCGATCATTCAAACACTCAAACACTCAGAGAAAGAAAGAGAGAGACAGATAGAAAAAGAGAGAGAGAGAAACAAAGATTCATTCATTCATTGAATTGCATTTAAATGAAATGCAACAGCTTTATACAACATTGGGCAATAAACTTGGCTAACGAGTGGCAATTGCAACCGGCAGTTTGAGCCATTCATTTCAGGTTGAATGCACTCGAACCACAACAGCCACTTTGTGCCTGCCCCCTGGATCTGTTCGCACATGTTCGGCGGGTGGCAAGCTGATTAAATACATACATACATACGTACGTACATGCATATATACAACTTACATGCGTACATACGTGTATGTATATGTATGTGTCTAATCTGTGGTTGTATCTGCCGTTGTGGGTCAATAGCGGTTCTGGCAACGGTTGAAGCCCTCACCAAAAATAAAATGAAATAAATAAATAAAAGTACAAATAAGAATAAAAAATAAGTCTACCTTATTTATTACAATTACAATAAACAAAATAATAAACATTGATAATTAATACGATGGGACTGGTTTTTTTTTTTAATAACAAAAGGCGAAAATGAAGACACAAGAGCTTTAAAAGTTAATGTTTATTTTTATTTTTTTTCTATTACTTATAAGTCGATTTGTCATGTCTTAATATATATCATATAGATAATATTCTAATATTCCTTAGCTCAATCTCATGCAACAAATTGTTGCTGCCTCAGAGACTCGAAACTGAACAATGGCAATTGCCCGTACTCGTATCTGGAGCAATATTTCTGGGCACTTGAAAGCTTGGAAACTCTCTGTACTAGCTCAATTATAATTGAAAGGTAGCGCAAAGAAAGAAACAAAAAACAAAAAAACTATAATATTTATAAAAAAAAATATATATATATATATTTTATATATTTCGCAAGCCGAAACTTGTATGCACTTCCATACACAAAGAGTTTAAATTTTTAAAGATTAATATTTGCAATATATTGCTATTGCTATATGTGTCATCTTCTTTCCACTTATGGCATAATATTAATTTATTATACATATTTATACGAGAAATAATTCCCAGTATTTAAGCCGAGTATCTCTTTTATGTACCACCGTTATTTCTCTAATTTAATTGTTAGCCAAACGTTTAAAATTTTAAATAATTACATTGAGATTTTTTTTTTACCATTAATTTGTTATTATAACGCATTTTCATCCTTAAGAATACAAAATAATTTCATATACTCGTATGTGTTACATTTTACGTAACAAAACTAAAGTACGCTTCGGTAAGGGTATAAAAAAATGAGGTGTATGTACATATAAAATTAATTTCACTTTTCTTTGGTGCATTTGTTTGTGTTGCACGTTATTTTTTTTTCTTGTTTTTGTTTTAGTTGTTGTTGTTTTTGTTGTTGTTTTTGTTTCATTGCACAAAATTGCCTGTCTTGCTATTATAATACATTGAGAGTGGATCTGCGGGTGGGGGAGGGGTGAGTGGTATGCAACAACAACAACAGCAACAAGCCAAGCTCACTCCTCAGGTTTATTGACTACAACATCTATGCAATTACGGTCTTTTGTTGCTGTTGTTGTTGTTGCTGTTGCATCTTGTATTTTTTATTTTTTTAGTCATATTTTTAAGTACGCCTTTTGCCCTGAGGGCCTGCACACTTGAAAAAATATTTACCATACATAATATATTATATATTGTACTTGAAACTATAATAAACGATTTTCTTTTCTTTTCGGTAGCAAAAAAAAAAAAAAGAAATTGAATAAAAAAATTTTAAAAAATATTCCATCTATAAGAATAAATTTTAAAAAAATTAAGAAAATTTAGATTTAATATTTAGGGTGTTGCCCTAGTCATGTATTGTAGGAAAGAGATATTTTCATATCTGGCTCTCATCGGGAATAGACAAATACAATTGGGGTATTCCCCTAGTCTTGTATCGGAGAGCACCCTTAATGTATTTATTCAATATTTGTACATTAAAAGAAAAATGTTTAATAAAGTTTCTATATATTTATATAAATAAAAAAAATTATTTTAAGTGAAGGTTTTAATGAATTTCTTAGAAAAAGGACTTGTCTCTTTTTTCTCTAAGTGTAGTCGGGCTTGGCTATAGACCAAACTGACCTCTAAGCCTGAGCAAGTACTTCATTGAGGCAGCCGCTAAAACGCAGTGGCACAATGGCAAATGGAGTAAACAATCGCATGATGCGGTTGGATGCGCCGCAGGGTGGCACCCAGGGTAATGGTAATACTGCCACTGACACTGACAGAGGGAATGCCACTGGATGCACTTGTGGCACACATTTGTTAGCATGTATTCATACTCATTCTTTACTCATACGCACATTCAAATTTCAATTTTCACTCAGCAATTAAAGAGCTGCTGCTACTCAGATAATTGAAGTGAATCCCCGGGCGGTGTTTGAATAATAAGTCATTTGTTTATTTTTTTTTACAATAAATATTAATGTTAATATTAATATTCGTATATATTTGTTTATAATCTAAAGCGTATTTTTAGCCTCTATTTAAAAATGAATAATACTATTTAGATGAGTATCCGCTTTATCGTGGCAAGGCACTGTGATATTATTTTTATGCTTCTTTCTTATAGCTTACATCTTGTATATGGTTATTAGCCATATTTAATAATAAATAAATAAAGAAAACATTTCAAGCCTTTCTGAAAGATTTCACTGGCAAGTGTTTGGTTATTGATAATTCATAGAAGGATTCACAAATTAATTGAATATTTATAGCTAAAAATGTATCTCATGTAACAACAAATAGTTAAGATCTACAATTTTATTGTATTTAATAATAAAATTAATATATGTATTTGTATTAATTCAATTGTCTTTTGTTAACATTTCCACGCAAATATCATGGATGTAGTCGATGGGCTTTGGTTTAATACTAGTTACAATATAACCATTATTTGTTTTGACAAATGCATTTATAACAAACATTTTTCAAATACAACAAATGGAGTCACAAAAGATTTAATTTAATATTAATTTGTATTATCTCGTCCATTGTTATTTAGATTTTAATACTGTCTTTTAGTTGTTGCAATTATCTGTCATTTGTAGAGCAAAATTACGAGGTAGAAGTGGAGGGCGGGCTGAGTGTTACGTGTAGGAAGTATTTGAGTATTTAGTATATAGTTTTATTTCAATTGTGATGTTAGGATTTTAATTTTAATCCAAATTTTGTGTGCGTTCTGTTTATCAAATTTTAAATGCAATTTAAAGCTGGTTATTAAGGAATTTACCCAAAAGGCCAGAAAAGTGCCCATCGCCAATAAATAGTTGCGATAGAAAATCGGCGGTTTGGTAACCACTTGCGCGCAAGGTGAGAGTGGCTATCATTTCTTGGAATTGCCAGGCAATGATGTTGCGCAGTTGGATCAGCTGCTTGCCCAGTTTAGTGTCCAATTTAATGCGAATCCATGAATCGAGGCATAGCATCGACTGTTCTGGATCATTAGCTGGAATTCCACCATCAGACACTAGATCTGGCTGAATTGGTATCAGTTGTGCCACCTTGCCACACTGAATGGCGACCATCAATGTGCTAACCAGAGTCAAATCGTCGATTGTGCAAATTTGCTTGGCTGAAATACTCTTTTCTATGTAGAGCAACCATTTGCTATTTTGGCACTTTGGAAATTGGGTAAAGCATTTGGATATGCTTGACTTGTTCGCAATTAAAACATTTGGATCGCCTTCAGCGATATTGCGGTTGGTGTGTTTCTTTCCTCGATGAAGGTACACAATCTTTGGATATAGTCCAGCAATGAGAGCGAGACGTACCATATTTAAATCACAATCATATTTTGTGGCGGTTGACCAATTTTCCACTTTAAAAATCCGGTCGACAGATGCGATCAAATTGTCCACCGCTGAGATGAAGTTCTCCATTGCGCTGCCAGATAGGCCGTGTACTTCACAGAATTTATTAGTCCTATGATATCCTATTTGACGGACATGCTTATAATCCTTATATAGGTTTATAATGCTAACCGTATCACTCATATATTCCAAATGGCAGCTATAACGCTTGGGACGTCTATTCTGATGTCCGTTGTCATCAACGCGCAGAGTAAACGGTTCTGGCACCGAGTAAAACGCGCTAATGATGATCATGCTGCCCAGGCAGGAATAGTACATTCCATATATCACACACTTGGCAAGATGAATATCCAATGGAAATTCGACAATGAGGCGTCCCAACGGGGTGACCCCGCTATCGTCGTCACAAAGTAGATCCATAAGCTTAATCTTTGAGCAGGATCTACTAATTGCATCCGGCTCTGGTGGATCTAGAGCCTGTGACAAAAACTCTTCAATTGGCTGATGTGGTGCCGCGATCTTTGCCAGCAAACAGACTTCGTCAAGTGTATGACGCAGTATCTCCGGTACAATAAAGCGGCTAAAATTGTTATATTCCTCTGTGCTATATAAACGATAACAGATGCCATCATTGCGCCGGCCGGCACGTCCCGTGCGCTGCTCTGCATCGGCCTTAGATATCCATTCGGGAGCCAATTGCGAGGCACCGGACTTTGAATGATATGCCTTCACTTTAGAACGTCCAGCGTCGATGACATACAATAGATCGGATATGGTAATTGACGTTTGTCCAATATTCGTGCTAAGTACTATCTTCAGCTGTATTTCCGGATAAACTGGAAAAATTTCGTTTTGCTTTTGTGTTTCAATTTGGCTATGCAGCAAGAAAATCTTGACAAGATGTTTTGGTAAACTTTGTAATAGCTGATTCATCAATTCAGTCATTTCGGAAAGTCCGGGCAAATACACGATTACTGCACCCTTCTTGCCCGTGTATAATAACATTTGCAGCAGTGAGACAATTAAATTATTGTCAATTTTCTTCGGATTTGCGTCACGCTCTTTGAGATAAGCGTTCAGCAGTTGATTTTTATCAGCATTCATATTGGCTTTTAGTTCACGTTTCATTCGCCCAGTCATATAACCAGATATCTGTAAGATGTCTTCCAATGGAAACACTCGCACATGGTAGCTGCGTCCATCTACGTCTATCACAGGCGCATTGCCAAAGTAGGCGGATAATGCAGCTAAATCCATTGTGGCCGACATGAGTATCAATTTAAGCTTCTTATTATACATCAACTCGATTTTGATGATCAATAGTGCAAAGTCTGTATTGAGATCACGATCATGGACCTCATCGATAATTAAATGTGTAACCGATTTAAAAAAGTCCGATTTACTCGTACTTAACAAACGCAAAAGCAAACCGCTTGTGGTAAATGATAATAACGTTTTATTGCTGCATTTACCTGCAATTGGATTCCCAAAGTTATAAACAATATTCGGAAATACTCAAACAAAAAACAAAAATAATAATAATAATCAATACTCACTCTCCATGCGTATGACGTAGCCCACAGTGTGACCCACCTTTTCACCGCGTTCCTTGGCAATGCGTTCAGATATGGTAATGGTGGCAATGCGACGTGGTTGGCTAACCACGATGCGTACTGGAACTTGTTTCGCAGCGGCATCCTCTAGTAAGAACTGCGGCAATTGAGTCGATTTACCAGAGCCTGTTGCGCCATTAATGATGACTACCTGCAAATTATGAAATATAACCAATTAAATCATACATATGTATATGTATATATATATTTCAACTAACCTGCGAAGCGGCGATGCTTGAGAGCAATGTCTCACGTTTATCAACAATGGGCAATTCCATACGTTCAGTCAGCAACTCCTTCGGAGTTTTGCGTGCAAAAGGCGGAATACGCGGTATTCCAAGTAAGCTGCCCTCTTGGTGAGGTGGTGCACGAAATGCGAACATTTGGGGCGGAGCCATGTAGCGATGAAATTGTATAATGTATGCGTCCAGAAATAGCTGCATTGACGGCAATATGGATAACTCAACTCCGCTGAGTTCGATATGCATTTTCGATTCAATTTCGTTGCGCGTCATTGTTAACACACGTTGGCTGCCAACGTTACGGCTGCGCGTCTTTATTCCGAAATCGTGTGCAATTCGATGCATTTCTTTACGTTGGGAATTGCTTAAATTTGCACACTCCTGATAGCTTTGATCACTATTAATGAAATCAATAATTTTTGTTCGTAGAATACCAATTTCTTTAGCTTCCATCTTATGCTGCACGACTGTCGTCTCTGCTGTCTGAGATTTCGGTTTTAATGCTGCTAACATTTCATTTCCACCCGTGACCTTTTGCTTGTCACGGCCCTTTTTCCTTCTAGAACTTTTTGACACTTTCCATGTTTCCATTGCTCCTTCCGTTCCAATCCTGTCCAATTCCGGAATAACAACTTCATTCATTTGGCTCGACAATTTTGCCGAACAATGAGTTACATACTGGTCAGCTTTTGAACGGCAAAAAACGATAGCAGACTTATCGATTCCCGAGATAGTGCATATTTATTTTTTGTTAAATAAATTTCTTTAGCCTTAATAGCAAGGAATTGTCGCTACATTTAAATGAAATACTTTCTCGAAGCATATTTATTAAATAAATTGCAATTTATTCATATTTTGTTTCTATAAATAATATAGCAGATATGTAAACATATATACAAATCTAATTTGTAATCAAAACTAATCTTTCTTTTCGCCAATTTAAAAACAACTACACATACGGAGGTAATTGTAAAAATTCCGCATACAAAATATATATATTTAGATAACCTAAGTTGGTACAGAAAATTACAATATTTCAAGAATTATGTTTTTTCTTTATCATTTGTATGGATAGGCTTTTTAACATCCTCTTCGCTGGCTTCTTCACTATCGCAATCATCAGAATCAATTTCTGAATTATCTTCATCTTCATCGTCATCTTCATCAACAAAGTCGTCTTCATCATCTTCCTCGGCAAGATTGAGCTGCTTGATCTTTTCAAGGAGCTCCTCGCGTGTATGCCTTACGCGCGTTGCTTTCTCATGGGCCTCCAATGCCTCGTCATCCAGAGGCTCTTTCGCCTCCTGTTTGCGACCCTTGGCCATAAAACGTAGGAAAGCACGTCGCTTGCGCTCCGAGAATGACTTGATTAGTCGATCCATTTCAACTTGAAGCTGTTGCTCCTCTTGAGGCGTAGGCTCTGGCGCTTCAATTGCTACATCATCGGCGCTTTTTAAACACTTAGCGCACACATGATCCTTGACAGCGCAGTCGCGACAGATGACGTGGTATGCCTTGACGACGGTGCGTTGCTGGCAGCGGGCACATGTCTTTGCCTGTGTCAAGGGCTTGTACTTTTTGTATTTGATCTTCCACTCAATAACTTCCTTGCATCGTTGGCACACTGTTGATACGTGCATCTTATTAAGTCGAATTTGTTGCGGCGTCTTGTCGTGCAAATCATTTTTAAAAACATGACGATTTTTATGTTTTTGGGCACGTGTTCGACTCGCATTCCCGCGTTGTGTACTCATTCTCTGTGTGCAGTTTAATGAAATTATTATAATAAATATTACTGGCAATGCACAATATTATACCGTTGCTCAACAAGTCACCTTTTATTGCTTTAATATTTGTAAATTTAATATTTTTCGCTTGTTTACTTTTTTGTTTTCACTTCCTAAACTTCAATTTATAATCGTATCGAATGTTATTAATCGATATACTTATTAATCAGCTGTTAGCAATTCGTAGCGCTTACGCTGCAATGCTGGCTGCTTTTTCACAATTCTAAATTTAAATAAAAATAGGTTTTTTGTTTTTCTTTTGCAACAACATATTTTTAAACTTATTTTAATATTATAGCAAATACAATAGATAGCTGATATACACAAACAGCTATTTCATTTGACATGTGATATTCAAATAGTTTTAATATGTCGACTATCTGGTCACACCTGGTGTGCCAATGCAATTTGCGCAAGCTGCGTGCTATGAATGTTCAAGTGACAAAAAGCTGCTTGCTATCATACTGAAATAAATAAAACTAAGCGCCAAAAATAAATTAAAAACCAAAATAATTTATATTTTATAATAAAATAATAAATGAATATTAAATCTTTGCAGACGCTGATGCAGTCGCAATGCGTGATCTCAAGCAGCGATTGTTTGATCTTTTGCGATCTGGTGGTATATCTGTGCGCGACAATAATAATACCAATAACGTTGCATCGCATTCGCAGTCGCAGCAGCAACTGCAGCAAGAGCAACTGCAGCAGCATCAGATGTATTCGAAACCGAAGAAACTTCATGAATATACGGCAGCCGATTGCAACGCGGCTTTTTTACGCAAATATCATGATTTGAGCATTAACAGAGAACGAGAACGGGAACGCGATGTGATTTACTTTAATGAGAATCTATCCATGACCAGTAAATATAATGTGCGTGAATTTCCATTGATGCGATATCCCTCGTGCCCGCTTAACAGTTTTGGCATATCGCCCCAGCGGGCAGAGGGCAGCGCTGGCAGCAGTCTGGCAGAGGATACGGAGAGCGACAGATATAACTTTTGCTCAGATGAGGAACAGAGCAGCAATGTTCAACGTACGCTTAAGCTGGATGCAGATGCGTATCCGTATGTTGATGGTGTTCTGGATGATGAACACGCTGAATCGCAGCTGGACTCATTCTGTACCCTTTGCACATCCACATTTAGCTATAACAAGTGTTGTCGCTTCTGCGATAACTCGCTTTGCGGTTCCAAATGCAATTCGGAGCGCAGCTCTCATGCGAGCCACCGCAGTGGATATGCCGGCTTAGATGGCGACTTTGATTACAATCCTCAGTTAATCCAACAGCAGCAGCAACAACGCTTACTCTTAACGCAAAAACACCGAAAAGGGGATCCAGGATCAGCTGCAATAAGGTAGGTGATTACAAAGATGTCAACAAATAGTCTAGACGATATTCAAATCGACACGAAATAATATAAATTTTCGATACAATATTTTATTTTACATTTAAACACTTTAATAACTGAAACAAACAATGTGCTATCTTTATAAGTTTCCATCAGAATAAAATATATTTAATTGCATTTAATTACAATTAGAGGACACTATCAAAAGGTTTTCCTAATTTAACGTAAACATCGAGTAAAAACTATTTACATATTCTGTAGAAAATAATGTATGCCTGAGAATATAATATATACATTATATTTTATAAGTAACTTGCATAAATAAGTAATTGAGTGGAACTCAAAATACAGTGTGCGATCGAAGCCATGTGGCTTTCTGGGCCGAAAGATCTCTCCTAATGGCTATAATGGCTATAATGCGTGTCATTAATTAAGATTAATCCCTGAGTTACTATGAATCATTGGCAGCTATTTTAATATTGGCTCAGTTCCTTCACAATCTTTTCCATTGTCGGTCGCTTGTCCGGCTGATCGTCCCAGCATCGTCTTATTAGATCTAGTATATTTCCATATTCTTTTGGAATCTCACAACCATTCATGTTGGGTCGCAGGTCTAAAATATAACAAAGAAAGGCAAGTTAAAGCTTAAACATTTTATATAAACATATTTACATATATACTATCTGTCGCTATTGCGTCTTGCAATTTCACTCCTTTGAGATTTTTATGAAAATATGGAGGTTTCTGTGATATAGCCTCCCACGAGGATATGCCCAGGCTGAAGACATCACACATTTCTGTGTAGGCACTGTTTCTGTAAACCTTACGGAAAGAAAAACCTTGATTACCAAGAGATATTCTCCTAATACGATATTTGATAATGAACCAACCTCGGGGGCCATATATATTATAGTTCCCAAATTGCTGGTCATGAAAGTTTTCGTACTTCGCGCAAATTCCATATCACAAATTTTCAAATGATTTTGGGAAATGTCGAGCAACATATTCGCGGGTTTAACATCGCGATGAATGAATCGCAGCTCATGCTCATGCAGATACAAAAGTCCCTTGAATGAAAGTATATCCAAACACATACACATATGCATAAATGGTCATAAAATAATATGCATGCATGTACATACATATGTACGTATATTATCATTCGTTTACCTCTGCCGCTTGCCGTAGCAATCCAATTGCTTTTGCTAAGTACGCAGCTCGATCCAATTCATTGTGATAAATGAAATGGTGGAAAGAACCACCTTCCATTAATTCCATAACTATAAAGCATTTTCCATCATTTTCCGCAAAACCATGATATTTTATAATTCTATCGCTGCTCAATTTTTTTAAATTTTCAATCTCCATAAAAGTATATTTGGCATTCTTGTTCAGGACCACTTTAGTAGCCACATCAAAGTTATTCCACCGGCCTCGATAGACTTTCGTGTTGTTACGACCTGTTCCTATTTCCTATAAAGTGTAATTTGTTGTTAATACCATAAACAATTTAGCATATGTACATATTTTACTTACTTTAGCCGCACCTTCAGCAAAACGAATATCAGAATAATTTATTGTTGGCTTCATTGTGATTCAAATTTCCCAAATATCAGCTGGTTGGCGGCAAATTAATCAGTGTGTGTGTGTGACCGTTGTAGCTATAAAAAAAAAAGAAAACACGAGCACAATATTAAAAAAACAAATAATATACAATAACAATTTAACAACTGCAACACTTAACAGTTGATTCTTATTATTTAATTGTTGTGCAGACATTATTAACATAGAAGACGATTTCAAATTATTTCGTTCAATTTAATATTATTTGCATCAGCTGTTCAGTGCGTAGCCAGTGTTGCCAGATGTGCAAATGTAAATAAACAATCTTGCTGCAACGCGCAAAGCCGCATGGTGGCTTTCCATAAATTATAAGAATCATCATACATACGTAGGATAATGACTTGAAATTGCATTTTTAAATTAATTTTCGCATTTGTTGCATGAACATTTAGTTTCCATTTTGTATACTAATGCGCGATTGGCTGTTTTTGTGCATCACATGCTATTGCCGGTTGAAGCAAAGCGAACTGAAGAACACCATGTATTACGTGTCCATCGCTGTGTACGTGACCTTGAAATTAGATTTTTTTTTTTGTTTTTATCAAAAATGTGGCGCCACTTCATGTATTCGTGTATGTATGTATACACACATAACTGTATTGTATAGAAATATGCCTTTGCAGATTCTCAAGGTTTTGGTTTTGTTTGCCGAGTAAAACTTTTAACCGTTTTAGAGTTCGACTGCAAACAAAGAAACACGCTGTACGCACCGTACGCTTTCTGACATACACACATACATGCATATACATGTTCTGTTCACACACACACACATATTTATATATGTATATATATATATTTATATCTGCATTTAAGTGTTGCTATCAGACATGCGCAGCGGATTATTGGCTGATAATCAGCAAAGTGCACTCAACAGTTCTCACACGTGTATGTGTTAGCTGATGTGTGTGCGTGTGTACTTATGTATGCGTGCAAATGTATATATGTACATATATATCACTCGCTCGTCTTATTCTTTTTTTAGCCATTTGCTTATGTGTAGGTGTATGCCTCCACATGCAGATTCTTATTGTACATTTCATGTGTGTGTGTGTGTGTGTGTGTGTGTGCTTATCGTCAATTTACTTAAGCGAATAACAAATAAATCGTTAAGCCGGCAAATGCACAAAAAACGAACTTTTTTATTGTTGATACTCTGATTAAATACGCAAGCCGTGTGCACGAGCAGCATTCAATCGATCCGCTGCGAAGCAAAAATTCAACTTTTCACTGCGACTGCTCGCTCTTTACTAACACCTTTGCCCAGACTTTGTATAACCAGTAGTCATACAACATGTATATACATATGTACGTATATATATGTACGTATATATATGTACGTATGTATGTTATAATCGTATTGTATCGTGTTGTATTAATATTTTTTGTTTGGGAGCCATCGTTGGGCCAAATAAAAAGACGGTACGCAGCAACTAAGTATGAAATGGCTTTGCGACCAAATAAAGTAGTAGGTCGGATGCTGCCGAATGTTGGCATACATACATACATGTATGTAGTGTGTATATGTATATACTATTTTGCATTAAGAAATGTTTAAACAGCTGTCAGACAATGCACAAACACACAACAATCAGCTGATAAATGATACTGGTGTTTGAAAATATTTCCGTTATCTTCAATCAGTGTAAACATACGCATTCAAAATTTTCCCAGAAATCGATATATTTATAATAATCGTATGAGGACGGTCTTCTCGATTAGTTACCGATTATGTGCGATACTATTGAAACTGTTGGTTGCGCGGGTTGTTTCGGATTGCCTATCAGTGGCATCGATATGTCGCCGCGCCGGCTAGCTATCGGCTCAGGCGGGTTCGACCGCGACATATCGAGCGGCAAACGAA
>JBAMCR010000613.1:0-14851 GCA_037075045.1 Mulgravea parasiatica
GGGTAGGGGTGGCATTTCGTGTGTGTTTGCAAAAAAAAAAAAAAACAAAGTGCAAAGACAAACGCGCAACATGAAAGAAAGAATAAAGACGATTGAAATATATCCAAACAGCCGGTAAATTAAATTATATGCAATATATTGAATTTAAAATATAATATATTTATTGTTATTTAATTAATTCTACGTTTGTGCGAACTTGTGGAACTTTTATTTTGAAACGAACTCTTTTTTTCATATGTATTGGCTTATTTTCTTTATTGCGCAATTTTATAAAAGCAGATATAACAAGCCTTATTTCTGTTTTAATTAAAAAAAATAAAAATTAAATTGCATTCGTAAACATAATATCAATAACAACAGCTGCGAATCGAGTGTGCCCATAGCATAAAAATACCAACAACATCAAGTTGACCGCTTTTTGGTATTTTTAACATTTTGTTTACATTTTTGAACACACTGTAAGAATCTTGTGTCATTTGGCACGGTCAAAATTATTTCATGCTGGAAAGCAAGCTTTAATTATTAATTATTCTGCCCACTTAGTTAGAAAGTGGCGGAAAATCTTCATATGCACAACTTTTTTATTATTTGACGTCAGTAAAGTAATTTTTATTCTCAAATAATTTTTTGATAATTCATTGAACTCTATATACTCAGATTTCGGAAATTTGCCCACGTAGCCGGGAAATTTGTGGAAAAATGAGAGAAAAATCTTTAAATGCAACTTTTTGTTTTTATTCAATTAGATTTCATTTTAATTTCAATAATATTTTGGGATATTTGATCGAGTCAAGAGAATGAATTTACAAGTGAAGAAGGAGCTACGCGTTTCTATAAGGAACTCCCAGTAGGGTACCATTGCACGCCAGGTGTTCCTTGTGTTCCTATAAATTAAAGTGTACTCGTGTTTACATAAAACTTTATTTTTGTGGCTTGCCTATTTGAGATTTCAGTTCTGCCAACTTGCCTATGTAATCGCTATATTATTATTACACATACATTCATTATTAAGTTATTATATTATACTTATACTACGTATTGTATGCACATAGTAAGTATTATTACAGCTGACACCTAAGCGACGAATAGTGAATGTGTGTGGACTCGGTGAGCACTTGAGCAGCTTTTGCGGAATTTAGTTGTTGTAAAACGTAGCTATATATACTCGAACACTAACTTGGCTTTAATTTATTTGCATGCAAAAAGACAATGTATTGTTGCTGGGTGCCAAAATAAACGATGTGTCGTATGGATGGAGTATTCTTACAAGGAAATACGTTTGTATATGCATGTATTGCATATACTTTCTCAAAGTATATTTTATATGTATATAAAATAATGTGTATTTACGTACGAGCTTTAAATGTGTGTTGCCCGGGAGGACAGCTCCTTAGTGTATGCAACACTTTTGCGTTATGCGTTCAGCAATGGCATTATCGGCAATAGAAACGTAAAGTTTAACAAGAACTAGCCTGGCCAGAATGATTGCCAATGTTGGTGTTACTGTTGTTATTGGTGCCTCTGGGTGGATTGTCAGTTTGGGTTTGAGTGCTGGAGTGTAGAGTGAATGTTGCCACCAGACGGGTGTGTTATCGGCACTGACACCGGTACCAAAGCTGGCTTCAATCCGAAGGCGTATATGAGCGGGCGACCACCAACTAAACGAATTTATGTCGTAATGAATGTCGGTTGCCGCATATTACAGTGCCTATCTGCGGTTTATGCCCACATCGGCACTTATTTTTACTGACTATACGAATCTGACTGCAAACAATCCGCCTGTACCTATAGCGTTTATCTTTCGCCTTTCGCCTGTCATCTGCTATCTGATTAAAGTCAGATTTTTTTTGTAATTCATAGCACACTAATACTTATAATATTTTAGCCAGAGTTTTGGTCGCTGGTAAAACTCGACCAGTTTAAAATGTTCATTTCTCAATTGCGGCAGATAACTTAGTGTGGTACTTTAATAAGGTAAACTAAACTAAGCCGACCTCGTGCGCGTTCGTTTGTATCCTACAATTTGCTACTTAAATTACGAGCTGTTCATTTTGTGAGTGCCACGCTTAACTGTTTCCTCTTGTTTTAACTCATTGCTGTCGCTGTCCTTCCCCTTCTTTCACCTTTTTACCACCTGACTACCACTTTTTGTGCGCTTTTTACGAGCTGTTGCCGGTGCCCGGTGTGCGCGAGTGCGTGTTAACAGGCAATTAAATCCGAATTACATTTTTGCTCCTTTCCACATGCCAGTTGCCTCATATATACCCGTTTATATATGTATGTATGTTTTCATATGTATGTATTTCTACTTATATTAGTATATTGTGCATATAGTATATATGTATGTACGAATGTATCTAACCATCTACTTATACAAGTGTGTGGGTGAGTTGCTTTGAAAAGTCAAATGGCAGGTGTGCCAAGTGCTGCGCCGCATAGCACGATTTGTTCCCAAATGACAGCGATAAGACGTGCAAAAGTTCAAGAAGCCAGCTCTTACCATCCCTGCGACCATTGCACGTGCTAATTAAAGATAATTTTTAATAGCTGCCGCCAAATGAAGATTTATGTGCAAAGTATTACCTAATCGAATTGAGATCCACTAGTATTTAGCTCTAATTAAATTACATCAAAAAAGTTAAGTTACAGAAATGTAACCTATGGCGACCTTTATATGAATGGTAAGCCGTAAACACTTGCATAATAATGTTAAAGGCGTTCACCACTAACCGCAAAAAGTTAGCTCAATTGAATGTGGGTAGCTGTAATCACAAAAAGGCAAAATGCTATTCGATTTTATAGACGGAAAAAAAGCACCGTAAGAAATTTTATATGTCAAAAAAATCATCATTATCACCATATACAATGTACATAAGGTAATATACAATGTAAAAGCACATATATTTCTAGACTAGTTTAATAGAAAATTGACAAATTCCTTCTCCTTTTATTTGTTATATATTATACTATTTTTCACAAGCATTTTCTTAAGAGTATTATAAATGTTTTAAACTTTTAAAAGTATGTGCAATACTATAAAATAAACAATTGCAAGGAAAATCAACATATGTTAATATGTAAATAGTGTTTATATAATACATACATTTATAAATGAAGTTCATTTACTAGTCCAACTCTATATTATAAAACGCAAATGAAGCCATTTCATGCACTACAAACACTCATCGAAAGTTGGTCAGGGTAAACCCAACTTAATCCTTTTGTGTACAAACATACGCTCATATTGGCTTGGTATGGGCTAGCTAACTAGGGGTGTGAAAATTGTGGGGTTAACGGAAATCAAATGGAAAACTCATGCATCGCCCCAAAAAACACTTTTCCAAACGCATTTCTATTGTCAGTACTGCTGTCGTGGCTTTTTGAGGGTAAAAACTTTACTGTGGCCGTGTGCAGATACGCGCCTTTTGTTTGTTGGCATTGTGTGTATAGTTTTTGTCGTTATTCCATTGTAAGCAATGGCAGTCTTTTTTAATTTTATACCCTGCACCCATAACATAAGGTTGTATTCAGATATTGAAATGTTTGTAACAAGGATAGACATATGTCTTCAAGTCAAGAAGTTAAATATTTCAGTATGAATATAAATATAAATGACCACTGCACCGTTTTCTAAAAATATATGGTATAATTAGGTAAATTATTATAATTAACTATATTATACAAATTAGTATAATTATGAATACGTCTGCAATAATTTTGACATGCGCCTAACGAAGTATCTATTAGTTCATCAGTATGGATTACCACTATCTTATTATTATTTATATGTATGTATGCAGGAATGCCAGCATATATACATTTTATTTTTAAGCAGCAGAAGCTGAGGGAGCAATGCCGTTCACTTCATTTGCCTACACGCAAGAGTCAAGGAGTACTTCACATTGCCTTCGGTGGCTGCCATTGTTACTGCTGCTGCTGCGGCTACGGCGGTTGGTGCTGCTGTTACCACTGCTGCTGTTGGCAGCACTGAAAGGACCAACTTTTGTCGCTTGGTAATGATGGCATTTTAGCATTGTTGTTATTACTGTTGTTGTTGTTAAAGTTTTGCACACAAGTTTAAACAAAGCAGCCGCCAGCCACATAAACAGTCGACAGGCGCTGCGTTG
This sequence comes from Mulgravea parasiatica, assembly GCA_037075045.1. Classification (NCBI taxonomy): domain Eukaryota; kingdom Metazoa; phylum Arthropoda; class Insecta; order Diptera; family Drosophilidae; genus Mulgravea; species Mulgravea parasiatica. The sequence goes on from JBAMCR010000613.1 coordinate 4,128, forward strand.
TTAGGTCAAACAACAGTAAGAGCAGCTGCAGGAGAAGCTGTGACTGGCGACTGAATGCCACCAACTGATGCCATTCAGGCCAGCCCAAAGTTGGCACCCACAAAAATAGCGGCCCCTGTCAAACTCAGTTATGACTAGGGCATGTTTATGCAGCAACACCAGCTCTTGCCGATTCGTTTGTAGAATAATTAATTTTTTTACAGGGACATTAGCAATATGTATATGGTATCCACATAAGAAACTCTTACGGTAGACAGCCCTTGGACTTCTTAAATCAGCTTCTTAAAAAGTTTTTCTCAACGAAAATAGAACAAGACGTAGCTATAAATAGGCAATAATCAAATAATTCACGGCATCGTTTAATAAAACTATATAGGTTTCACACGTTATTTAGTTATTTCATTGAGCATAATACGCAATATTCATATCAGAACTTTTATGTCCCTTGCTGATATTGCTTAATTGAAATCATAACATAAAGGCCCATTAAGTTGGCAGCCTCATTAAATACGAAGTTGGTACGCCACACATAATTTTCTGTTTTAATCAGCTTACGATGTGTCCACAATTTTTGGTATACACTCGTACGACGAGTGTATTTGTTGCAAGCATGTATATGTTCATATATGTATATATGAGTATGTATGTATGTATCTTCTATCTCTCAGCATCAGTGACCTCAGTAATCATGAAACAACAAATGAGAAATGGGAAAAAGCAAACAATTTGCCACGCCAGCACTAACTTTTTCTTTGTCATCGGGCGCACCACTCACGCATTGCGCTGGGAACTCACATCATGCAAAATCTTATTGACAACCAAAAAGAAAAATGCCCCTCAGTTGCACGCTTGACTACATTGCGGCTAATATCATATATATATATATATATATCATATCATACTGATGGTTTGGGTCAAAAAGCTAATTTATAATATTTTGGAAACTTGAAAGTTGAAAATACATTTGCAATTATAATTATTATGTGTACAATAATTATCGCATTAAAAAACTTACTTTGTCTATTATAGTATGTAGTTTTATTTTTTAAAAATTTATAAGAGACTGTAAAGGTATTGCTTCCTTACATACATAATGAGAATTTTATTTCTAAGTAACATATCCTGACCAGTCTAATTCAGTATACAAACATATTACAGCGGTATATCAATTAATACATACAACCAAAACATGTACTGTATGTATCTGTGTAGATTTTTCAAGTGGCATTCAATTAGATTCTATATAATTTTATTGCAGCACTTACCTCTTTAGCCCCAATGGCCTTTCTTGGCAATGATTATCGTTCTAAGCTTGAGCATATTTATTTTTATGAACTTCTTTGCATGACATGGACGTCTTAGCTGAAAGACAAGTCAAGTTAACTAGCACGCTTAATTACTGTTCTCGCTGTCATTTTGCTCGCTTTTATGTATCCTTGCTTCTGATGCGGCGACCAAAGACCGTGCTGTGACGTCATTAAGCTTCAATTAAAATAGCTAAGGTTTGCATGAGTATTTTTAATTAAAATTCGCTTTGTAAATTATGCGCTAAAGGATTTGCTCAGTGCGTGTCAGTTGTTCTTTATGAATGTTTATTGCATGCTTAAAAAAATTGAAAGAATTTTCATTCAAACTGGTCCTTAACATTCATTAAGAATAAATACCAAATCCTTTTCTGCAATATCTGAAAAGTTCGTAAATAAAGGTGGCACGCTGGATACAAATATAAGTTCATATATGCATATATAATGGTATGTATGTATAGTGTACAATAGGCATATGTGAGGTATTTAATTAAAGTATTCAAATGATATAATGATAATTATACTATAAATGATTTAATGTTTATTCTTTACACAATTTAAAATTAAATTACATGTTTAACGCCATTTCCTTCGTCATAGCTAATATGACGTGAAGAAAGAACGAAGTGAGAATTTAATAAAATGAGAACATAAATGTATGTATTAAATACAGATACAAGATATTGTCGCATGGGCAACATATGCACATCTATAATGCTTGGGGACTGCATTGTGTCCTTCACTAGTAAGTTGGGCAGTAGTTTTGAAAATTCGGAACATTTTTTAAACGTATGTGAGGCACATGCATCGATGTATTTTGCACATTATCTTCAGGAATCAGTGAGCATTGCGATCTTGTTAAGTTAGCTTTTAATTTCAATTTCCTGCACAGCAGTATTAACTTTGCGCTCAATTAACTGTAGTAATGCTATTTGATTCAGCAATTTCCATTTAATTTGTGCACCATATATTTACAAATGATATGAGGGGTCAATCACAGTTTGTCGAAAATATACACATAAATCGAAAACATCGACATAACACGTAAATATACATAGCTAAATTACGACATCAGTACATTGCGACCGCTTTCAGGGGTGTTCATTTACTTGCCTTTCTTAAAATTTTATTTCTCACGTCATCATATCAATTTGAATATTTTAAGCCTTGAGTTTAAAATTACCCTGTAATTGTCATTATGTTAAGTGGAGAGATGAAAAAATGTACTACATTTCGGCGTTTTATTCCGGCTGGTATTAAAGCACTTTATATAGGATTCGTATTTGATAGTGAAGCTATGCCTAATTATACCTGAGAGAAAAGCTGTCGTTGTGGTAATAATGATATTTGTACATTTGCTTGTCAATGCCACCGTTCGCTTACTTGGTCCGCCTATACTGCAGTCCAATTGGTATTGCACTACGGTGCATACTATGTTATAATAAATAACCCATTTTTCTTTATATAAATACAAATTTTTAAATATCCCATATGCCCGGCGGCTTCTCAATGCTGACCGCAAATGTAATCTATTTGTTAAATTAAAGAATAAAATAAAAAAGTTGAATTGCCAAATAAATACTTAAGCCGTAGACCGAACAAAATTTGATATAACGAAGTACAAAGAAATTATTTTCTGACCTTTGCTTGAATACATGCATATCTCTTCAAAAAACATCTAACACTCGTACAAGGCGTTGTCATGCCCGCTTGACATTCAACATGTTAAATTCATTGACAGCGAATAAAAATGTCAATAGAATACCAGCATATACTACACGCAGACCAAATAAATACAACGAATAAGAGCAAACATTTGGGTGTCCATTTTTTACAAGCCGCAAGTAAAACTAAACGCAAAAAGAAAACATGACACAGGCAAACAAAACTAAAGGCAATCTAAGCCAAACAACACAAGCACGAACCACACACTTGACAGGACCTCAAGGAATATAATGAAAAGACACATAGAAATAAAGCTTACACTTGTGGTAGAGACTGGGATCTGCAGTCGTTTGAGTACGGTGGAATTGACTGGAGTTGGGGTTATGTGATACCTTGGGTTAGCAATTGTACAGCTAAAGGTAGAATGGAACAGAACCCAGTTGTGCTTGGGTGATGGTTGTTGCTTGCTGAGTAAAAACGATTTTCGGGAGGTGTGGTGAGCTCATATTGAATCGCATGAGCACATTATCTACGTGTTTACAGCCCAATTTGATTTCAGTATGATTGTCGAGCTCTGAAGCCAGTCAGACCCCATTCCCGCTACTTTGACCAAGTTTTTTTTTTTTGTTTTGTTTTGAAAGATTTGTTAGCTTTTTCTTAGGCGGGTTCACAGCTCGACGCCAATTGACATTGACGTTGTTGCAAACGCACCCACCAGCACTGCCATTGCCCTCTTTCGATTTCCTTTCAAGTTGGAGTCTATATGTTCATATAAACGAACTTATATCCTGTAAGCTTACCCAGTTATTGCTATACCAAACCAACGCACATACTAACCCACTACATCCACTGCCAATATGTGTGCATTGCTTTTTTATGTTATGTTTACTGACGTTCTTATAGCTTCCGAGGTAGCCCTAATAACTGATGATTGTGCGATATTCCCCGTAACCCTGCTCCTTCCCTACTACCATCCCTCCCTCACAAGTTGAAATGTTGTGGTTGTGAACCATTGAAGCCATTGGCAGTGGCAGCGTCTTTTCCCCGCAACAACGGCTGTCAGCGTTACTGTTGGCATTGACCCTCTAGAGACCTTTTCGTACACTCATAAATGTCTTTCAATCATAATGTTTCAATAAGTCAAAATCGATTACGAACTTCATATGAAATTTATTGCACTTTCGCAAATATGACATTGGCTGCTTATTTATAACATGGGGGGTGCATGGAGTTGAACACATCTTAGTTTATATGTATCTTAATACATACACATATGCGTGTGGAAATATACGCATGTACATACATACATACATGCAAGTATATGGTATCAGACAATGCCGCTTGCTTTGCTGGGCTTGCCAAACTTTCATGCGTGTGAAAAACAACTTTAAGATTGTTTATCAAAAAGGTTTCTGTGACGACATAGCGCCTGGCAACTTGGCCTGGCAACTTAACCCGGCGACTTGTCCATAAAATGGCCCAACTGAAGGTCGCTGGCAACTAGCACGTGCACACAAATAAAATAACCAAAGGGAATATCGTTTAAATATTAAGTAATATGATTGGCAATGCCTAGTCACCAATAAGTCAGTTAGTAGATCTATTTCACTATATATACATACGTTCACGTAGCAAACAAAGAGAAAGCATTTCTGACCTGAATTTCACTAGCAGGGAAGATTTTGCAACATAATCCTGTTTCTAATACAATAGTATTCCATTTCCTAAAGTGAGAGACAGGAAATTTAAAAGGAAGGGTAATCCAAAAATGTTTAGTTAGATTATAATTAATAATAACTAATTATTTACAATACAATTATTAAAATTTTTGTTTACCTATATTATTTGCATTTTTAATATCAGCTTAGCTCATTAATTTATTAGTATTAATCAAATTTACATGAAATATTTCGTCGAAGGGCCGACTAACTCGTGATTATTTATTTATTTTTATTTAGTCCTCCAATGTCCCATTTGATTATTTGCTATTACCACCAAGATTTGTACCAAAAGCGTCTCCATGCAGGCTTACGCCAAACACTTCTTTGCATACCATTTTACCTTCCTACACACAAAAGTTTCCAAGTTTATATTAGACGTAATATACATAAATTATTTACTTTAGCGGTATTATCCATAAATATAAAATTGTTTGACCGCATGACAATAGGAATAGTAATAGGATTAGGAATAAGAATAGCCAGAGTGATGTTTCCACAGCCGAAACCGTAAAAGCTAAAAATCGTAGAAAATTACAGTAGCTTCCTATTATATGGTAGTGTACGTGAGCACTAAGAAAAGAAAGTGGAAAATTCCTTCGAAAAATGTGAAAAGCACCGAAAAACTCTTTGTTCCTAACTTTTTTGTTTTCCATGCGATTTCGTTCTACTATTTTTTAGTAAAATTCTTCGCGGGATTTTGTGACACTCTGCATACTCAGAGTTTGCAATAAACAATTGAAAATTTCTCCAAATAAATAAGCAATTTGATTGACTGCAAAGTGGCGCCATCTAGCGCCAATATAGCGGCAAAAACTAAAATAAGCCAAATAAAAAGGATAGATAGTTGTAAAATTTTCAACACGGGCACATTGAAAGCAAATAAATAAATTTAATTTGAAATAAGATGAAAAATGGATTTAACCAAATTTTTGCAATAAATTTTTGATGATAATTGCCATTATATTGATGTAGGTATTAATAAGAAATTCAAACATATGCAAACGCGCCAAACTGCGAAAATGCCACATGCACTGCGCCTTTATACATATGTATGTACGTCAGTGGCAAGCCTCCCGGTGGCGTAGAATTGGAGAAATAACCAATTAAAAAAAACAAGTGATTTTTAATTTTCTCTTTGTTATTAAACAAATCCGTTAAGAAACGAGTAGCAAAGCACGGGCGGGTTTGCTAGAATAATAATAAAATATTATAAATTATTTATTAAATAGATTAGCCTATGAGTATAGTAAATTAATGGATAACTATAGCAACATTCGGATGTTTGTATGTCTAGACATACATCTGCAATAAAAAACCGATCATCTGATCACAATGCTAGATTATCTGCCGGTAACAAATACGCGTACATTAGATGTATATTTTTCACGAAATTTGTTTATCAAAAATGAGTCGTCGAGTGACCACACAATTTTTGTTTGTAAAAAGACGTTTCCTTTAACGCACTTTTTGTAGATTGTCAGTGTGGTAATAATCCGATAATCCTCTTATCTGGCTGACGCTTATGTATAAAAAGTCAATCAACATCAGTTTCGGCCAAACGGTACATTAATGATATGATTTTGAATAAAATGCTGACACGATTTCAATTAGACCATCAGTTAGCTTCCAGTTGGTTAGTTGCAGTATTGCCCACAACCCGCAAAATAGTTGTAGTCAAGACCTAATGATTAGCGGAAGTTCTCATCTCAACAAAATCTTGCACGAGAATTATAACCAAAATAACCGTCAAAAGAAATTTTATGAATTGATTAGCTCAGTGAGCAGTGAAGCGTATAACGGGAGTTTTCAACAAAAATGGCTAAAGTAACCGCCGAATCATTTAGTACAGCCCAAAGTAATATAGTTGTATTAATATTCTATATATGCAAATGCGAGTAAAGAATAAAACTCCGCATATGAATACTTTGAATAACAATACGATAGTAGACTTCCAGAAAAGAAATAAAAAGGTCGCCTTTTTCATCTTTTGTAATGTTTGTAATTTTGCATTTTCCATAAACATTAGCACACCGGACTGGTTTTCAAGCAAGTGTTTTTCACCACTTTTCATTTCGTTTTTATACGGGTAACTTTACTTTGGTTTATGCAAACAAGCAACGCTTAATCAAAATCACACGCGACGCTGCATCGCAATGCGCATACTGCAACAATGGGCCTTAAAGTGGAGCGCACAGCGAGCGTTCAAGGCGACTTAGCGTACGAAAACTCAGAGCAGCGCAGCAGAAGCAAAAGCGGCAAAAGCGGCAACAGCGCAAAGAGCGAGGTACTCATTATTTTGAAATTTTCAGCGCGCATTTCAGTGACTTCCGTTTCCGGTAGCAGAGCTGGCGCCACCCATAAGAGAATTAAAAGCAAAGAAATACTAGACTCAGGTTAAAAAAGCCCACTGGCTGTTATAAATTATAATTTGGCGACGGCATCTGTGGAACCCCAGGTGAGTATCACCTGCTGCTTTCCCTAATGAATGCGACAATTCCTATGTACGCTACTGCTAACCAGGAGTCGACAGTCCACAGTCCACAGTTTTGTGCGTTGAAAGTGCTAATCAGGTATATAACTTTGCTCCATCAGGATAATAAGCAATAATCGAGACTAATATTCCTGCTCAGTTGCGTTTCAAAGTGTTTGATATAATGACGCTGAATTTATTATTAAATAAAAGTTCTTAATCCCTTACAGCCAAAAAGTTATTTTGACGAACTTAACGACTGCCCAACAAAATAAATAAACGCACTCTAATCCTATATAATTACTCTGTCAGCTACGCAACTAGCTTGTCCAAGCATAAGTAGTGCAACCACAACCATAGCCACAACCACAATTAAATCTTTAAACATAACTAGTACTGTCAATCTTAGTCAGCGCTTCTTTGTCGCGCCAATGCGGCATTACAATCATTTCATTTTATGAGCCACGATTCTAAAGCCCTGACAGAATGAGATAGCGAGACAAACATAAATAGAGACGGAGAGAGTGTGTGTGTGTGAGCTTATGCTAATGAGTCAAAATTCTCACCCAACTCTACGGGTAGAATGGTTGCTTTGTTATAACATCGGCAACGTTTTGCACATTTGTGTTCAGTTGACCCTTAGTAACGCATATGTATGTACATCATCTATAAATTATTGCGTGACTTAACAACCTGTTCAATGGAATTGACGTGTTGGGTTCTTACTCGCAAATATTTTATTAAATACGATTAGTAAAGCCGATACTTTAGCGGCCGCTAAGTTGTTGCCGTATTAAATATTGTATTGTATAAAAATGGAATTTATGTATGTATTTGTAGTACATACTATATGTTCTCGAATATATGATGTCAGTTATATAATATATACTGAATTAAGCAAGTGCAAACATAAGGGCATAACTTAGAAATAAAAGCACTCTTGTCAATTTTTTAAGTCTCTAAAATCAGGGCGCACAAGTAAGTCAGCCAGGCTCTTAATGGTGATTCTGGATATATTCATACAATATTTGTCAGTATGTATGTATGCAGAAGGTACAGTATGAGGTGGGTGATGCTTCCATATGCCTGTTATTACACAATTGTCTACCTATTTTCAATGGGTTTGGTGTTCTATGGGGTAGAACACTGCTTTTGTGCTAGTGTTGGAAAAAATCAGGTGCAAGAAATATTAAAATTTGTAGAATGGCTTAACTGATGGTAAAATGAGCTGGGCGTAAATTGCCACAACAAAAACAAAATAACAACAATAGAAGCCATTGCGGGGGTCACACTGTTGACTGTTGCATCGGTCATGTCTATGGTAATACTGCTTAGCCTCACAAACATACGCAATGACGGTCGTGTGTTGTGAGTATGTGTCTATGAGTAGGTTGCCCGCTTGCATGGCGACTGGCTTCCGTTTCCTGTTTCGTTGCGCTTTTAACTCAACTCGAATCCTGTTTGCCGTTTAATTAGAGGCACGCACACAACAGAATAACAGCCTCCTTCCGTAACGTGATGGGCTGTATGTGTGTGTATGTGTATGTGTATGTGTATGTGTATGTGTATGTGTATGTGTATGTGTATGTGTATGTGTATGTGTATGTGTATGTGAGTGTGTATGTGTATATGTACATGCAATTGTGTATAGGCATGTGCTGGTGTTAGTATACATATATATACATTCCTATAAGCATATGTATGTGTGACTTGATGTTGGTGAGTATAGATTGTGATTGTGAGCGTATAACGATGTGGTAGGTAATCAGAAACTGCTTTTAATTATTCAAGGTTCCATTCTGATGAATGAAGACAACAACAACAATAACAGTGGCAACAGCAAACTGCGCAATAAAAGCAACAGCCGCATCCCGTTAAAGAAACTGCCTTCCAACGTTTGTACTTGGCATTAAAATAACAACAACAACAGCAAACAAAAATAACAACAACGTGACGTTGAACCAAAGGGGATTAAAATTCACTGCTAAAAGCAACGCAATGGCATGGTAGTATGTATGCCGCTCTGTTGGTCAGTCTGTTCAATGCACAAACATATTAACATTCGGATGTATGCATGTCATATGTAAGTATGTACATATGCATACATGCATATTCAAATATATATGTTTGTATGAAAATATATAAATATGTTATATCACATGTATAGAATCAAACATGTATGTATACTATAGTACATATACTATACAGTAGATGAATACATTTACATATTTACTAACAGATCTACAGACACATTATTATAGTTCATACACATGTATACAAGTATATATCTTTTTCTATATATTATATATAAAAAAGAGTTTAACCTCATAGTAATAGTAATAGTGACTTTTCCATAGCCCAAACCGTAAAAGCTAAAAATCTCTAAAATACACAGTAGCTAACTATGATGGTGTAGGTGAGCACTAAGAAACGATTTTGGAAAATTTCATTGAAAAATGTAAAAAGTTGCGGAAAACTCATTGTTCCTAACTTTTTTGTTTTCCATGCGATTTCGCTCTACTTTTTTTAGTAAAATTCTTCGCGGGATTTTATGACACTCTGCTTACTCAGAATTTGCAATAAATAATTGCAAAGTGCTCAAATTAAATATGCAATTTAATTGACTGCAGAGTGGCGCCCTCTAGCGCCAATATAGCGGCAAAAACTAAAATAAGCCAAATAAAGAGGATAGTTAGTTGTACAATTTTCAACACGGGCACATTGAAATCAAATGAATAAATTAAATTTGAAATGGGATGAAAAATGATTCAACCCAATTTTTCCAAATTTAAATTAAATTCAATGGTAATGCTTTATATTGATTTAGGTTTTATACAACATACCACATGTTGTGTGGTTAGTCGTATTACTAAGAAATTCAAACACAAGTGCAATCGCACAGAATTGCGAAGGTTGCCAGATCGTACATTTGCGTTTATCTCACATACATACAAGCATTTGCATACATACATATATGTAACCATTTAAAAAAAAACTCTTAGTATTTTGGGAATAGTTATTTTAAATGTGTGTAATTCCATATGTATGTGTGTACACAATGTTAACTTATCATCCCACCCGCCCGACGGGGAATTGAATCCGGCTCACCCGCGTTACGGACCGTAATATTAACCACTATAACAGGACACCAAATGTATATAGTCTCTCGGTGGCATGGAATTGGAGAAATAACAAATTAAAAAAAGAAGCGATTTTTAATTTTTTTTTGTTATTAAATAAATCACTTAAGAAACGAGTAGCGAAGGCGGGTTTGCTTTTTACATATATAAATTAGCATATGTACAATATATATAATATGTATGTACAATATATACATACATAGCTCAGCTGTGTGAACTTTGCTATTTTTATTGTCACCTGTGATATTGCACACTGATTGACATTTGTGCATATGTACTAACATACATAGATATATGTTTGTATTCGGATATATATATATATATATATATATATCTATATATATATATATATAAATATGCGCAATATGCATAGAAAACACACATGTATATACATACACATATATACACTCTATCTAAAAACACC
>JBAMCR010000614.1:0-14831 GCA_037075045.1 Mulgravea parasiatica
CCCCCCCCCCCCCCCCTCCCCTCCCTCCCCCCCCTCCCCCCCCCTTTTCCTTCCCTCTCCCCCTCCCCCCTCCTTTTTCCTTTCCCCTCTTTTTCTTCCCCTTTTTCCTCCCCCCCCCCCCCCCCACCCCTTCCCTTTCCCTTCTACCACCTACCACACTTACTCCTCATCAGTTCAGAGCGCACAGCTCAGAGCTCGTAGACCTTTACCTGTCTACGTCCTATGCTCTACGTTCTACGCTCTGTACGTCCTTTGTCCTATCCGCCCACTCCGGCTCCCCCCGCGGGTCGAAGACAACCAACGTGCAACCAACAGGTGGGGGCTGGTGGCGGTTTAGCGGTTGTAGTTGTAATTGCAGTTGTAAGCCGCGTAGTACTCAGTGTGTACGCCAGCCTGGCATTCACTTGCGTGCCAGTCGACCAGCCACCCGGATTCCCCCTGCCTCCCCCTATTGGCCCCTGTTGCCCTGCTCTTGCCTGTATTCGGCCTGGTGTCGTATACGTAATTTCCCTGTATGAATGAAAACCATAGTCGCAGTCGTAGTCGTCGGCATAGTTCACTTGTTTACGTGCGCATGAATGGCGGCTGGGTTTTTGGGCTTTTTCTTTTTTCATGTTTCATTTTTCTGTCTTCAGTCCCTTCAATCCCCTCGTCAAGGTTGTACCAAAATAAGGCGAATGCTTCAGCAGAAGTCATGATATTTAATTGAAGCTGGCTAAAAACAGAACTAAAAATAAAAAATAAAAACTTTACTTAATCTCGTCTATTCGACTATTTTATTGCCATTAAAAAAATAGATATTGAGGAAATGACTTCAATTGCAAAGAAATTTGTAATTTGGTTCAATTTTAAATTAAGGTAAATTATAAATGTATTATTCTTTAAAATAAAAGTCGGAATTTCCATTATGAATTGGTGCGCTTTTATAATTTCTTCAATTTTAAATATTCGAAAGATATTTTTATACAAAAAATATCTGAAAGGTTTTGGGAAATCGAATAAAATTATAAGTATATGATAGATGTGAAAACTTAAAATGAGTTGTCTTTTGATATCAGAAACTAGAGGGTTAGAGTTAAGACTCAAGGCTTCGGGGTCAAGGGCTAGGGGTTAGGGGTTAAGCTTTAAGGGTTAGTCTTGACACGCCATGGAAACAGAATCCAAGCGCCGCGGCGTTGTCAACAGCAACCGACAATTAAAGGCTCTTAATGTGCATGTCGACAATGTGTACACGCCCACAAACATGCATACGCCCACACAGACGTAGACACAGGCAAAGACAAAGACACAGACACAGATACAGATACAGACACATTGGCACACGCAGGCATAAATAAACTTAGCAAACTTAATTGAAATAATTACGCTTGGGGAATATTTCTGCTTCTGCATTTAGTTTTGTTTCTGCTTCTGCTTTTGCTTTTGCTTTTGCTTTTGCTTTTGCTTCTGCTTTTGCTTTTGCTTTTGCTTCTGCTCGTGCTTTTGCTTCTGCTCGTGCTTGTGGTTGTTGTTTCGGGCTTTGGATGTAACTCTGCTTGTGGTTCTGCGTCTCGTTTTGGTTTGCTGTTTCTAGTCGACTATTTAAATACCCTGACATCTACTCTAAGAAATTCAAAAACTAAAAAAAATTAAATGAAAATGTATAAGAAAATGAAAGTAATAATAGTTATATTCATTTAATTTACTAATTAATTAATATTTAAAAGAAATGTATTTATTATATAAAATCTACAACTTGTCAAATTGATTGAAATCAAGAAATGTATTTAAAATGTTTATAACAAATAACAATCAATAATTTTGTGAATGATATTTTATTAACAAAAAAAATGTATTTATGAATTTTAATAGAGTTTCATCAAGTGGTTACTCTGTGGACACCCACTATACATCATACCATAACATACTTGTGTATGTGTATTGTATATTGTATTATAATACATATGTATGGGTATGTTGATATTAGGAAGAATCGCAAATGAACTTGTAACTTACGGCAAGGACAATGGCAATTGAAATGTTTAAAAACAGTAGAAGCAAAAGCAAAAGCAGAAGCATCTCAAGGAAGCTCTTGGCGTCACTCCATTTGGTTGTTTGCTTGGCTGGCCGACGGGGCGTATACGCAATTTACAACAACGCGTTAGGCAATGGCGGCGGCGTGAGTGTAAACGGAAGCGGAACCGGAAAATGAACGGATGTAGAAAACAGTGCAGAGCAGTGACTATGAGAAGAAGAAAAAAATGTATATATACATTTTTAAATTTGTATGTTATATGGATGTATGTATATAGTATATTAGACTTGTGCAAAACGCGCAGCGACAACAACACAGCGATAATAACAATAAAGAAAGCAAATGGCGGCAAACAAATGAGCATGCAGCAATGGGCGGACAGACAACGGCAACGGCAAGAGGCTGACAGGCTGATAGGGGGACAGGGACAGGAACCAGGGGGGCAGGAGGCAGGATGCATTGCCTGATAGACAGCTTAATTAAGATTGTAAGGATAATGCGCAAATTAAGACGCAGCCGCATTAAAAACTAAAAACTTAAATGCAAAAGTTTTTTGTATTCCCACTAAAGTTGGCCCAGTAGATGTAATTGTTGTTGTTGGAATTGAGAGGTCACTGTAGAGAGTCCAATTGTTGGAATATATGTATGTATGTGTGTTGTATATGTATGTATATACAACAATGGACAACAACTGAATATGTCTGCCTTAGATAGAGTATTTGTATTATTTATAACATTTTACGGCCAAGTTAGCCAGCAAAATGCAATTGCAAACAAAAATTGCACATAATTTTCGATGAATTTATTGAATTAAATTTGTGCACACGAATAGAAAGAGATAGAAATAGAGCCAGAGCGAGAGCGAGAGCGAGAGAGAGAGAAAGAGAAAGAAAGGGAGATAGCATTCAATATTAGTTCAAAGTAAACAGCAACATTTGTAGTATCAACTGCAACTGCAACAACAAATAGCGATGCGAGGGTTATTTGAGAGATGTACCACTATACATACATACATACATAATGAATGTAACAATAATAAAATAAATAATATACAAATATTCTCTATATGTGAAATAATTGATAATTTGTGAAAAACAAAAACTAAAAAAGATTTAACTAAAACTTAAAATAAATTATTGTTATAATTAATGATTGCAATGTTCGAGAGCGACCCTCGTGCTAGCAGGCAAGCCACATACAGCGCCAGGCCAATGCCAACAGAATCCATTTGGAACTGACAACATGGCAAGTGCTTCGCATCCGTTCCTGTCCAGAACCGGGAATGAGGTTGAAATTGTTGCCTAGTGTTGTTGTTGTTGTTAGTCTTCATGTGTTGTTGTTGTTGTTGTTGTTGTTAGTGTTAGTGTTCGTGTTGTTGTTGTTGGTATTGGTGTCGGGATCGGGTACGAGCTTGGGACTGAGATAGAGGAGTCACACAGCTATAGATTGAGTCTGATGGGAAGGACAAGGACGTGACCAAATGTTTCTCCATTGCTTTTCATGCATTGATTGCATTGACTTTTGCTTCTTGCAACTTGCAACTAGCAACTTGCAACTGAACATTGTCTTTTTGGCCATTGCAATAGCATTGTAACTGCACCGACTCCACCGGCTGAATGCGAATACTAAAAACCAAACTAAATGTATATACATATCAATATACAAATATATGTGTGTGTGTGTGTGTGTGTGTGCTCATGCGTGCGTGCGAGTGTGCGTGTTCATGTGATCTGCTCGCTGCGATTAGAAAATGATTTACACTTTTCGCAAAACGCTGGAGCAGGAGTAAAGACCTGAAAATAGCTGAACAGAAGACCGGCAGAACGGCAGACCTGAAGAGACCTAAGCCAAGACAGAGAGAAAGACAGAGAGACAGACAGACAGACAGAGAGGCACACATACATACATATATACGGGCTTGTAACGTCTTGAGACATGGCCAATGCGGCTGTGCCTTCGTTGGCCTTCTATGCAATTACACATTTTATTATTATTAACGTTAATGTCGCCCATGGGATCGCCACAACTCGCTGACTCCTTTTAGCCAACTTTCCAGCTTTTCACTCCCAACTATCAAGTGCACATAAAAAGCGCTTATTAACAAGAAATTGGCATAAACTACTACTACCACATTAGCACAGCTCCACATACATGCATGTATGTACATATGTAAATGGTGCAAGACTTCTTAGTTGCCACAGCCTTTGGCTTTGCTTTGCTCATATTTAAGTCAAATTTATATCATTTGCATCTTTCTATATGTGTATGCATGTATATGGTATAGGTGTATATGTATGTATGTATGTAATGCCAGCTTATTCACATACACATACACATACACATAAATTGGAATACAGATATAATTAAATTAGTGTATATATTCCACACATACTTAAGAAATTGATATTAACATCAAGTTTTCAATTATTTTATTGTTGAAATCATTTATTACAATAAAAAAAACCTTTTTTAAAATTATATGATTTTATTTTTTTATATCTATTTTAGTAAAATTACGTTTTAAATGTTTTCAATTGTTGTTGCATTATTTTTTATTTTTGTATGTTGTTATTTTTTTTTTTTTTTTGTAACAGCTGTGCAATATTTGTAGCAACAAAAACCGAAGCCGGCAAATGCGCGGCAAAAGAAAACGCACAAATGTTGCACAAACAGCTGGCAGCAGCGGCATTGGCAGTGGCAGCGCAGTCTGCAGAGTGGGAGTCAGCTTATTGTTGCACTGTTGCAGGCGCAGCGCAACGCAGCGCTTGATGCGTTCAAAGTAAATCAAGCTGGCGACATTGGCGCCGCAACAACGCTGACGTTAACGGCAACGGCGACGTCGACAGCGACAGCGACGTCGACAGCGACAGCGACGTCGACGACAATGCCCAACATATTTTGTAAGGTTAGAAACCAGTAATAAAGTAGGAAGCGTTGCCAGCTGCAAAACACAAGCATAAAAAGCATACGCACACACATGCATGTATGGCACACACACCCACATATGCTCCCTCTACCTCTCCCTCTCACTCTCGTTCTCGCGCTCTTTCTCTGTTTCTGCTTAGCACTGTATCCCTCTCACCAATACATTGTCATAGCAAGGAGCACGTTGTTCTACAGTGGGGTTAGTGCGTCTCCTGTCTCGCCTCCTGCCCAACGACTGCCAAGATTCCAGGGACGCTTTAAATATGTTGCGGGTTTTGTAATGCGCCTAAAAGGTGGCTATGAAATTGATTTAAATTACGAAATATTTAAATAAAATTAATTACAATAGAAAAGAAATTAGGCGAACGAAAATAAAATAAATAAATATAAAAGTAAATGCGACTAAAAAAAGTAAATAAAAACTAAACTGAGAAAATTAATCATATACTCAAGATAACGGAAGAAAGACACTACGAAAATATGAACAAATTGACAAATTTTCTTTTAAGGTATTTTAAGTTCTTATTGGCGCCTCATTTCATTAAAGTGCAATATTTGCGGTAAAGCGCTCCTGTGCGCTTGCATCGGCTAAACGTGCGCCAAACAAAATGCCGGTTTAACTTTTACGTTGTGTTGCATTTGGCGGCGTTAAACTTATACGTAATAGTATACCGCCCCGCTACCCACTGCCCACTGTCCACTGTCCACTGCCCACTGCCCACTGCCCATTGCCCACGATTTTGTTTTTGTTTTGTTTGTTGTGGAGAGCGAAGCGCTGGCGTTCCTAGCCCTAACTAGCTGGTCAGGCGGCACACTGGATGGCTTCTCTTCAAGCTCGTTTATGTTGTTTGTTCGCCTGTTTGCCAGTGCTTCAGTTTTAGCTTCAGTTTTGGCCTTTGCTTTCGCCTGCTTGTTCTTGTTTCTTTTTCGCTCTATTCGTGCACAGTTACCCACACGCTGGCACAGCCGCACAGTGGGCAGCATTTGATGCACCATTTTTATAAAAACTCGAAAATTGCTTAAATTATAACATTTTCTTCTTCTTTATTTTTAATACTAATAATTATGAAATTTTAATTGTTTTTTAATAAATTAACAATTTAAATTGTAAATAGTAAATGTGGTGTATTTATTTCGTAAAATATATTAACAATTTTCATAAGCAGATCTCAATTAAAGATTTACTTACATATGTACATAGAATTGTGTTCTCCATTGTATAGCGCATATTTGTTTTTATAAAATTAAGTTTTTATTTAATACAGTCATTAAATTTTAATTTTTAAATCGTTTCATTTAAATGAACTTTTTTCACAATTTTGTTTAAGGTAATTTCTATATGTAAATTACCACGGTGCATTGGCACTCACACAGAGGCACATGAGTTGCATGCAGCATGATGCTGTTGCTGTTCCTGCTGTTGCCGCTGTTGCTGCTGTTGCTGCTGCTGGCGTCAGTTGCTTTTGTGCGCTGCTCGCGTGAGGACGTGCCAGAACAGCTGCCACACAAAATAAACGAAAAACGTAACGTAAACGTAACGTAAACGTAAACATAGACGTTAACCCAATCGTAATCGTATACGTGAACGTAATCGCATCGACTTTACAGTTGCAACTTGTGCTGCAGTTGTTGTTGTTATTATTAGTGTGGATCCATAATCGACCAGAACTTGCCGCCCCAATTGATATCTGTCTATCGGTCTATCGGGCTATCGGTCTATTGGTGAATCGCTGTGATCATCCTTCGACAAGAGCGCCAATAACATGAAACGTTTTTATTTTTTTTTTCGTTTTTGAATCCATTTTTTCTATGAGAAAAAATAAAATTAAAATTGAATAAATTAAATAAATTAATTAAATTGAAATCAAGTGAAATATTATATATATATGAATTTTGCTACATTTTTTCAATTTCCGCGAAACGAATCCACAAGTAAATATTATATTTCTACGTGCGCGCGTGTACCTTGTACGCTCTACAACACCCCTCCCCCTCCCTACCGCCCATTAGCTACTGCATTTTTAATGCTCTGCCCGCTGTAATTTTATTCTGCTCTCTTCTGCTCCGTGCAGTGCAGTTTTGTTGTTGGTTTGTTTTTTTTTTTGTTTTTTTTTTTGGTTTTTGTTTATGTGCCAAACTAGTTTCGAGTTAATTGAATATTTTTTTTCTTTACGTTGCCTCGCATTGCCGACGGTGCACAGCTAATTTGCAAATGCTGTTTGATCGCCTCACGCGAATAAAAGTCGCCACCGTGCCACAAGCGTCGCCATAGATCGATCGCGCCGACCAGCTCCAAAATCCTCCAATACAAAAAGATTGGAATCATCGCAGCAATTTCTATTCTAGAAGGCAATATGTGAGTATGAATTGAGGAATTACTATTGACCAATCGATAAATTTGATAAAATCCGATCAGAAGAGATCCAATCCGTTAGGATCACATATTTGATTGACTTATGTATGTACATACAAATGTATGTGTATATATACCATAAAATGTATGTATATTTAATTTATCTTGCGAATTAAGTATTGAATTTGATGATCAGTTGACCAATCGGACAATATTATATATGTATTGCAATCAATTTATTGATTACCGATTAAAAACTATAATATTTATCGTTTAGTTTAAATACATTTTAAATTACCGTGTTAGCAAATTATAAATTCAACATTTTAATTAATTTATTTAATTTGCAAATATAATATGATAAATGCTTACTAAATATGCAATATTGAAATTAATAATTTAATTTGGAACAATGTTGAGTATTTAATTTAAATTTCAGATCTTGGAAAAAATATTATTTTAAATTTAATATCAATTTTATAATAACAAAAGCAATCTAAAGCTTCATAAATTGTTATTATTTATTTGGTGACTGTGGTGTATATTTATCAATATATTGTATGTATGTTAATTTATAAAAATGAAGTAAATTATTATTATAACAGTGTAATAAATGAGAAATGCTAATTAATAATTTTTCGCTGGTTGAAAAGCTTAAGCTGAAGTTTTTTGTTTAAATTGAAGCAATTCTGTTTATGAAGTGAAATTTCAACACCCGAATCGCTTTACATTAAAACTGAAATTGCATTTGAAATTGAATTTGAAATTGAAATGTCACGAATTGCACGCACTTTTGGGGGTTTTTTTTTTTTTTTTTTTGTTAGTTTGTTTTGCCGCTTACCGCGTCATTTATCAGTTTGACGGATTGCTGGGCGTGCGGCCGCGTGGCAAGTTCAGTTTTGTACGAAAGTCAAATGCAAAATTAAATCTGCAAACGAAATCAAAACAAAACTTGAATAACTGTGTTTGTTTGTTTTTTGTTTTTGGGAAACTTTTGCGACAAGCGGCAAGCATGCGGCAGGCGGCATGCGGCGTGCGATAGATGACATAGACATGACCATAGACATGACGACAGCTGTCTTGTTGCTTGTCTCGGGGTGGGATAATGTGGACCGTCTGCCTCAAGTGTTGTCATAAAATAATAACTGTCACCTTAAATCAGCTCCGCTCAGCCGTTGTTGCAGCGTTCCATTTCCCCCATTGTTTGCTTCATCACATACATAGATGCCACACTCATGCTGGAATCGGAACAGGAATCTGTATCTGAATTGAACTTGAAACCAAAGTTGGGGTCAAGGACACGGCGTAAAGGACCTTAGTTCAAAACACTATCTTAATTATAAAAAGTGTATTAAAAGAATTACAATTAATTTTAATATTTTTTATGTAGAGTACGTGCAAAAAAAGAAACAAAGACAAAGAGAGACAGAGACAGAGACAGAGACAGAGATAGGGAGAGTAAGAGTAAGAGAGAAATATAGAGTACGTAGTATAATACATTTTAGTACTGTTTTTTCAATTAAGTCGTTTCTAGCATTAGAGAGATTTTATTTAATCGGTTGTGGTACGTACGTACGAGTCATATATCCACTCTGCTAAAGACATTATGTGGCATATGTGGCATATGTGGCATCATCATTGTTGGGCGTCCCCTGTTGGATGGCTGTCAACGATGTGAGTTCAAAGTAAATGCCGCCTTCACGCTTGTCCTTTATGGAAACCGTAGCGGTAAAGACGATTTGGCAAGGAAATGGCGGCGACAAACTTTTTTCAATGTTTGTTGTTTGCCCGCCAACGCTGCCAATGGCCAACACTCAACACTGAACACTCAACAGTCTCAACGCCAACCATTGTTATATATACATACATATAATAAGTGTAATATATACATACATATGTACATATATACACTCATGCATATAGCATAGGGAAACGAGGTAAAATTTTGCACTAAAAAAGAAGAACGAAAAGGCAACCAAATTTCATTTTTGCCACATCGAATATTAAATACTCTTCATTTTTTTTTTTAATTAATTACAATTACAAACTCAACTGCCGGTCTCACTGAACCGTGATTACCTTTAATATTTTTATTTTGTTTTTTAAGTAAGCGGGAAAATGATTAATTTTATCTAAAACCGTTTGAACAATTATTTAAAAAAAAAGATAAACAAAAAATTGTATTAAAAGATTTTTTTATAAAAATCGATTTGTTAAATTAAGAGAAAACGGCAAATAAATTTAAATAATTATAGTGATCTATTATAGAATATATATACATAATTGTATATTGTATGTATATATACTTATTGTATATGTATGCAATGAATTTATTATATGATTAGAAAGAGTATTTACAGTGAGTCAAGCCAACTTTAGCTCTGGCTTTGGACTTGACTTGGGGCTTTGGCAATGCTTTGGCTCTTGTTACCAAATATCCGCTATAAAAATGTATTTTGCCGCCTGTTTTCGTCCTACGATCATGTGTGTGTGTGTGTGTGTGTGTATTTGAAAGCTGAGTGAATGTCGTCTGTCGTTTTGGTAACCATCAGCAATCAATGAGCTGCTGTGTTTGCTGGCAATTTTAAAGCTGTCACTTCCACGGCGACGTCAGGGATGTCAGTTGGCCATCAATAGGAAAAGCAGAAAAGAAGAGCGACGGATAGAGAGAAAGAAAGAGAGAGAGAGTGTGGTAACAAAAAGAAGAAGCAGAATCAAAAGCAGCAGAATAACAACAACAGCTGCTAACTCTTTCTTCATCTGATTGACCATATTGACCAGGTTATTGCCCTGTTAGGACGCCGTATTATATGGATATGGCTACCAAATATTTCCAAAATATATTTCGTACTACAATATTATATTATATTATATTATAAGATATGTATACAAGTAGAATTATTTTAACCCTGGCCATTAACGAATTGAACTATTAGCCAAATAAGCTAGTCCAAGGCCAAGTTTATTGCAATGGCATTTTTCGCACAGTTTCCCAGCCTGAAAATGGGGACTGACAGTTCGCCTGCCATTGCCGTTTTGATGCTTGTCAATGAGCATTGAAGCGCTTGTTAGCTGCCTCGTTGCCTGGCTCTGATGCCCACTAGCCATGCTGACCACGTTGTCCACAATGTCCACAATGTCCAGGCTGCGCAAGGCTGCTCCAGCTGCAATTTGGCCTTTTCGGCCACAAGTTCTAGTTAGTGTTCCTGGTTGCTGCAGTACCACAAACCGGTCTCAAAAGTCGTCTAAATGCATTTCTTCCTTTACCCTGCCGACTGCCTTCCCTTCATTTATTGTATGCGTGCGTGTGTGTGAGTGTCTGTATGTGTGTTGTGTTTTGGTGTTGCTCTGTGTGTGTGTGTATATATGTGAATGTCCCAGTGGAATGTGTTAAAGTGTCTAAAGCTGTTTGCTACCGCCACCCTTAGCCGCGCGCATAGCTCCCACCCTGGGGACCTAGGAGCTAACAAATCACAAATAAATATAAGACAAAAAAAAAAAAAACAAATAAACTAACCAAAAGATATATATACACTTTCATGTCATTAATATGAGAATTGAAATAAAAACTTGTTGTGGCCCAAAAATTGGACATACTGCCATTTGTTACGGGCCAACTTATCCCATACGGTATTTGGGTTCTTCTAATATCTTGAAATAGCTGTGTCTGCCGACGCTGTCTCGAGTGGACCGACTAATGCTGGCTAATGAGCTGCTTCGTCCCAGTATAACAAACTGGTATAGCTGATTTTGGTGGGGTCCTTGTGCCGCTGAAGGATCCTCTTTGTAACACAACGAGGCGCCAAAAATTCTGGCGCACTTTGGGCAATGCGAGCAACCAGGAGGAAACACTAATTGCATGCATCAACTACACAGCGAGCTGTCCAGTCTGGGAAGATGTTGGAAAGCTGTTGGGAACCCTTCATTCAGCCATTTAACATAAACGCCAACCGGGGCCAAAACGGCAATGCCAAAAGCCATCGAAGGCAACGTTGCATCGTCTCGGAGCACGAAAATTCATTTAACGCTGCAAAAATTTAACTAAGTCGAATTGTGGTTCCAGCTCCTTCCAGCTGCCGTTTCTGCTCCTGCTGCTGCTGCTGCTGCTGCTGCTGGCGCCTGTGTACATTTTATTTATTTAATTTTTGGCATTTTTTTCTCTTAATTTTTTCTTCTTATTTTTATTTATTTTATTTTTATTTTACTTAGTTTGTGTGTGTGTGTGTGTGTGTGTGTGTGTGTGTGTTAAGTCTGTACATCGCGAGCTTGACGCTTCAGCTACAGCTAAAGCAACAGCAACAGCAAAACTGCTTTGACTTTGGCCAAAGCTTGTTTGATGATGACATAGTATTTGCCCAAGTTAATGGGAAAATGAGAAATGAGTTAGCCAGCTTGGACGCTGGCGCGCTGAAGCCCTTGCCACATTACCGTGCCGTTGCAAATGAGCATGTCCTAATGGAGTTTTTAAATAACTAATCAATTGTTGTTGCTGTCGCTGTTGCACGAAAATTCGACAGGCAACAGCTTAAAAGTGGCAGCACACTATTGGCCAAATTAAGGAATTGAGCGAGAGCCTTTTTGGCCAGACGACATAATTGATTGTTGACTTGCACAACAAGTACGCTTCCAAGTAAATATATTCGATATATACATATTTCTACATAGGAATATGTATGTAGTATGTATGTACATACAAACATATACCATATGGCAATGTGTCTATGTATTTATTAGAGTGCTACCAATCTTAATTAGCTTCTGCCTGCGATTATGGCCAAAAGTGTTCACAGGTCCACAGGTCGAAGCAGTGATCCAGTCAATGCTGCAATACGACCGCGACTTTTGGGCCAGCCACAAACATAAAGGCCATAAGTAAACCAATTAGTCGACAGGCAGTTGGACTCATACAGTTGGCTTTTAACCGCACAGTAAGCGAGCGAAACAAGTTCGAACAAGCTCGACTACAAAATACCTGAAACTCCGATACAAAATAATAAAAAAAAGCAACAAACAAAAAAAAAATTGCATTCAAATACATATGCACATATGCACCATACATGCATATGTATGTATATGCTAATGTATGCGAGCATACATACATTTATAATCCTCATATACAGCATTATAATTTTGTCATGAAATTTATAACTCTTGAGCGGAAAATTCAATTTAAGTAAACAGGAGTCGTTTCTGAGTTTTAAAAGTATCTTGAAAGGAAGCAGCCAAATACATAAGTATATACATATTATATATACTAAATAATAATTGTAATTATATACTTATAGTATAGTTATGGGAACCATTTAATTTATTTTATAATTATTATTTTAAGAAAATATCTCATGATTATCGAACTTTTAGGAATAACAAAAATTTTTTTAAACTAAAGAAATAAAATAAATAAATTTAAAAAAAAAACTCAAAAAATAATATTTCTTAATTTAGCTTTCTCTTCTGCACTCCAACTGCAACTCAACTCTCTGATACCCTGTATTCTCTTTATTTATTGGAGTGAGGGCGTAATAACACGAGCAAGCAAAATGTGGGCATGCCCACCGATGTCATTGGTATTATGCCTTTGGCTGTGACAATGGCAGTGGCAGTTGTGGTGTTATAAGCGTATTTGACTCTTTACTTATAAACCCACAGACACACACACACACCCATATACACACACACACACACTCTGACATATTAGCCATACACCTTTTGAGTTAGGAACGTATCGCATCGGCCTCGGACATTACATTGCAACTGTGGGGCATGCTCGTATTAGAGAGCCAAAATAACTACCATACACCGCCTCCAGTGACAGTCAAGGAATTTTGCGATAACCGACTTTTAGATACTCTATAAAGGCATTTCATCTGGGGCATTTATAGTCTAGCTTACGTCTGTCCGATTAACAATTTCGTTTTAATTGTAAAAATATATTAAAAATGTAAGAAATTGAAGCTTTCGATTTGTGAGATTCTCGTTCTATATAGTATGACATATAGTCTATGGGTATATAGGTATAATACCTATCGATATACTTACAAGATTTTATTCTAATCGATACATTTGATGGAGTAAAAGTATTTACTTGTGCTTTTCGTTTTTGTTTTTCTTTTCGTTTTATTTTTAATTTTTGTATTTTTCCTTTTCCTTTGCGTTCTCCAGCATGTATCTAAGTATTTGACCTGTTGGAATTTATTGTTGCAAAAGAAAAGATGAGGAAAAGAAAAGGAAAAGAAAAGGAACCAACAAAAAAAAAACATAAATAGCTCATTACACGTTTGCAACGCCGTAGACAACGCCGTAGCGCCCCATCGGGCTGCAACTAATATGTACTCGTATTATGGGGGCGCTCAATGAAGCTTGAAAACGCGCACAAAACGCTCTCAAGTAATGGCAATCCGCTTTAACTTGGCTTTAACTTTAACTATGGCTTTGCATTTCCCCATCCCCACACCGTCTCATTATACCCTTTAGAATATCCAATGTTAAGGAATAACTCTAACTATTACTCAAAATCATTTGAGAAATGCGTGTAACCAGTTTACAGTACCAGAACGTACATTATATTATCTATATTTATTGAAAAAAAAAGTAACTTGAAATATATTGTATATATGTATATATTCTATTTATAAATATTCTTCCCTATGTATGTATACATATTTTTCTTTTACCTAGATTTGAGCTTTAAAAATATAATTTTGAAAATTATTATTATGTTTTAATATTATATAAATAAAAATGGTTTAATGATCAGTTGATTAAACAAAAAACAGAAACACTTAAAATTTACATACACATATAAATACACCAAATAATTATATTTTATATTTCAGAATATTATTTTTATATTTTAAATTATTTATTTAATTTCTTACTAGCAAACCCGGCGTGCTTTGCTACTCATTATTTAACTGGTAAGGTACCAGGCAAACAGAAATCTGCAGAATGTTACTATTGATTAATTCAAAAACATAAATAGCAAATTTTATATATTTGTATGTATATACGTGTGTAGGTTAGCAAAACTTATTCAGCCACTTAATCAAAGCTGTTAAAATACCAGGGTAACAGAAATCTGCTGCACTAAAGTATTTTCAATTTATTTAAAATAATTCCTATTTCTATTCATTGCTATTCGCCTGGTATTTTTACTACTGACAGACTGTTGATGAATATGCAAAGATGACATTTAGATGACATTTAGATTACATTTAGATGACATTTGGATAACATTTAGATGACATTTAGATGACATTTAGATGACATTTAGATGACATTTAGATGACATTTAGATGACATTTAGATGACATTTGGATGACATTTAGATGACATTTAGATGACATTTAGATAACATTTAGATGACATTTAGATAACATTTAGATGACATTTAAATGACATTTAGATGACATTTAGATGACATTTGAATGACATTTGGACGACATTTAGATGACATTTGGACGACATTTAGATGACATTTAGATAACATTTAGATGACATTTAGATGACATTTAGATAACATTTAGATGACATTTAGAT